>JAVTVY010015947.1:0-62082 GCA_036873755.1 Hanleya hanleyi
GGTACACTGGCTTACTCCACCTCTAAACTGACGGTCAGAAACAACCTTGAGTGTGACATAAAACGAAACTCCCCTCCCACACTTTTTGATGTGTCAGATTAGCAGTATAAGGCTGATATGTTACCATGGAAACTAAATACAAATATAACAATGTTGATTTATATGTGTATGATTTTTTCCCTACAAAGTATGCTCTTATTTATTTAATACAAATTGTCCGGTAATGAGTCAGTCCATACGAATACTTTCGTCGGCAAAATAAAGAGAACCGTTGACATTAGAACCTTGATTTTTGGCATGAACGTGCATTAGGGGACTGTTGCCAGCAAATTCTGAGCTGACCTACTTTTCATGAAAGTTTGACCTACTTAGGTGACCTACAAACCTCAAAATTGGCAAAAACACGTCTAAGGACATGGTACACATTTAAATTATATCAAACCCTACTTCGTAGCCACTAGGTCATGTGACGTTAGCCACACTGCCATGTACAATAGAACATGTAGGTTGTTCAACATCAGAATCTATGAACCAAAGCATCATGCTACAATGTAGGACGCATGGTAACTATTCAGGAGAGTGTCTAGAGTCTAGCGTTGAGTTAAATGCCTACATGAAAGATAAAATTGTACTACTAACTAAATAAAGAGGGGAGGTGGGGCTTTCCAACTTTGGTTGAAATTGTGTTTTGGAATAGCTCTTTAGTAAATGCTAATGTGCACACTACCGTGATCATGAGACTAAAACACGAGATTAAGTCATTAATTTAATAATATTGTTATTTACCAGTATTCCTGTCCGGTGTATAACAATCACCATCAGAACTGTGACTTGAGACCATTGCATATTTGAATATTGTGTATTTGACAGCCCTGAGGTATGGTTCAATGTGCGTGCCCTGAAAGCCCTACAACTGATGCAGATCCCTCTGTTGAAGTCCTGGATTTATACTCATGTTATGGAGGGACTCACAGAAGGTGAGGAGTGATTGTAAATGTATGCACATCATAGGGAGTTCAGGGTTCATGGAGTGAAGAGATAACATTCTGACGCATTTCTAGGGGTTCTTTCAAACAACCAAACTTTCTTTTAAAATTGTGTGAAAATATAATTCTGGTTTGAGGTGTCATATTTTGTTACAAGAGAAAAATTAATCCCTATAAATGCCTTAAAAATTACAAAATAGGCCAGGGAACACATTTTAATCTGTCATAAATGCTATAATATTTAATTGACCATCACATTTTTTTTTTGCGTGTGACATTTCAGCATATAATCTTAAACAAAAATCTGATTTTAGATCAAAAAAAAAAAATGTCCTTATTACTGTCACACAGAAAGAAGTTTTTCATATGTAAACATCACATATCCTTAGAGATGCACCCAAAATTGAGAGCAAAGAATAAAAACAATATTTAAAAAAAATTTATTTATGGTTTTTGGAATATGAATGTTGAAACGTGTTCAGGGAGATTTCTCATCAACTAAGCATCATATTCGACTCAATTAAAACCTACCAAATTGGCCTGTATTTGTGAATTTTCATTATTCGCATTTGGGATTTTATGTAACCTTTCTTTCACTGTTTCAGCTCTAGTAGATCCTGGGAAGATCGACCTGAACATGGCTAAAGCTGGACCCGTGTTTTCGCCCAGACAGAAGATGGCCCCCAAACCACTTGGTATGGTACACTTGAGCCAGTTATCAGTAGCAATATTATTTCATGTTAAAGATCAACAAATTAGAGAATAATGATGTTGTATTTAGTATTTGCAGATGTTAATACTGGTTTTACTGCCACCAATTGAGTTTCACGGATGACGCTTCAGCGGAGTCTGTTAAATGGATATTTGCAACAGTAGAACCAGCATTAACATTGGCAAATACTAAAATAGAAGAAGCAGCATTAACATTGGCAAATACTAAAATACAACATGGTTATACCCATTCAAATTCCATGTCTTCCTTTCCAAAGTAATTTAATAACAATACTTTAGAAATCGGTGCATATTTAACCACATTCGATGTAACATAAACCAAGCTCGCTGATGAATTTTTAACACTCGAGGATGCCTAAAAGCCAGGTGTTTGGCAGATGTTCATGAAACAGACGACCAAAAGTGATCACATTGCACGATGAAATAATTTGCAGCCGTTAATGCAAATTTTACGGTCGCAAATATTTTTAGCTGACCAATTGGGTACACGGATCAAATCTGTTGGTATTAGAATGTGACATACATGTGGAGTATTGAGTTCATCGTCACATCTGGGGGACTACCTGCATGACATTTGTAGAAATAAATAGTGTATATAACATGCATAAAGTAAAAGCTATGTGAGCTGTAGAGCATACACTGTTTATCTTCAGCCTGTTGTGTTTCAAGATGTAAGACCGGATGCAGATAATAATAAAAATGCTTGTCTATAATTAAACTCGTCAGAACTTTTCTTTGTGTCATTTCAGCCCAAGGTGTTCTAACTATTACAATTAAGGGGAAGCCAGCTAAAGAAGCAGGTAAGTCATGTAATCTCCAATTTGTTACATTTTCTCTAACTCACTGTAAAAACATCATTTAACATTTTTTACAACCTAATTACTAATTTGTTCAGATGGGTACACTTCAATTTTGCGTAAAGGGACACAACTCTTCAGTGGATCTTCAAAGTCCGGAAAGAAATTGAAGGGGAAAATCCATCATGTATCTTCATTTATTAGGAGTCCTATGCCTCCTGGAAAAGTCCTCAAAACTCCTTGAACTTAATTGCTAACCTTGAAATTACTGGAAAATAGGTAAAAATGGAGTTAAACTCCTGGAAGAATTACACTTTCGTCTTCTGGGAGAACCAGCGATCTGATGGCACACATGACTATATGCCAAAAAAAAATTCCTAAACTTCATTAATTTGCTCATCTTTGTTGCGAGTTATTGTACTAACGACTCATGGAAAATTAAACTTATTGACCTGGAAAACTCCTGGATTGTTTTTCTGATGTAAGTGTATGCACCCTGTAAAGTATTATAATACGAAGTTGTAAACAGTGGCAAAGTTTTAATGGTGTAGACAATTTTAAATAAACGTGAACGAAATGTGTAAACAATGTTATTTTGTTAACCAGGTGAGAATGACCTGCTGTACCACGTGTTGAAGGTTCAGGAGAACAAGCGTAGTACCCACGAAGTTCAGGCCTCCGAGGAATGGGAAGATGTCTGCTCCTTCTTCATCTATGACCTGGCTAAAGATAAGGTACTTGTCGTTTTGGAGTTTAAAGTGCAAAATCTGTCAGTCAGGAATTCTGTGCAAATGAGTTGTGATGATGCCATCAAGTGAACCTATGTTCAGCAGCTGACTTTATGCCACAATATTTCCAGAGCTTTTAGTCAAGGCAAGTCTAATCTTTCTGAAATTGCTAATTATTGATACTTCATATAGCAAATATACACGCTATGCAAAATTTGTTTTTGAATTTTTTTGGGTTAATTGCAGAAATAGGCAATCATTTTCATCAGGTTTCTATAGGACTTCGTTTCAAAAATTCTGCTGTTTATAACATTTTAATGCAATAAATGCCTCACCATACGGTGCCTCTCTATAGCGCTGATTCTGATATGGGTGCTAGGGTGTCCCCTAAATTAATAAATGCATATTATCTCAGCCCTTTTATTAGGCTGAAAATCTTTGACGTGGTTTAAGTTTAGTCCCCCAATAACAGCATTATACACTGTACTTTTCATATTCTTTGGATAATCTATACAAATCTATAAGTTTCTGGAATAAAATGCTTGCTAATGATCAGCTGCTATGGTAACTGTATTTCAGAAAGTATTATTTAGTAATATTGTAACCATATTCCAGAGCTATTGGTAACCAAGTATCAAAAGTGGCATTCAATTACACATACATGTACCAGTAAACATAGTCTGAATGGAACACAAAATAATCACTCAACTCAATTTGCGACGTCATCAAAGCTAATGTGCATACCAGATCTGTACCAAACCTGAATCTCTGGAGTGCAATATCTTGGCAATCATTAGCTATGTTTTTATGTTATAAACACGCGAAAGTCTCGGATTAAAAAAACAATTTTATCTCGCGTATTGATGTGGCGTTTTTTAGTTGATATATATAGTACCCAGTTACAGATCAGCGAGACATATAATTCAAGTCAAGCTATGCATTCTCACCTTGAATGATCGTATTCTGATTTCTAATAAATTTTCTAATTTTGACCAGGTCAAAACAATAATTTAACCTCCCTGATGTACAACAAAAATTTTCATGCAAGTAGTCAGTCAGTTCCCTATTATTTTTGCAGAACCAATCATTGTCTGATATGTTCTATATTTTACAAATTTTTAGGTTTCGTTGAAGAGGAAGCGTAAACGTCTCTTGACCAGTACCACTTTACAGGAATTTGATGTTGTTCTCTCCAAATACCCATTCCAAGTGAAAAGAAGGTAAATACATGTACCTAAATGTTTACATGAAATTGTGAATACATAGAACGTCCAGTAGACGAGTTTTTCTACTCATTTCTGGCAATTACTGCTGTGATAACTCAATATAATTTATCATTCCTAAAACATAATTTACCGGGTTTACTGTTAGATTAAAATTCTACTCAGCATTTCTTCATATTTTAATAAACAAACCTTGCAGACTTTTGGTCTGACTTATTTCTTCCTCCACATTCTACTACTCTAGCCATTATAAAATCTAGGAGAGATTTGTAACTCCATTGTATTAATCTGCAGTTGTAATTTTCTATTATATACTCCAATTGTTTTGTTGCAAAGGTTCAGAACATGTGTCACAACATGTTGCAAAATATAATGGAGAAAAATTTGGTTAGATTTTTTGTACTATTTGCTTTGATGCAGACGTAAGAGGTGTCCAGATATTAGGACAAAATATGCAATTTAGATAAATTTCTTGGTTCTCCCCTGTTCCTCCAAAACCTTTCATATAAAGTAAAACCTGTCTATAACGACCATGCTTGGGACCAGATTATAGTGTCAATTTTGACCAGAATTCTGAATGTTCAAAAAATATTTTAAATTTAAGTGTTAGGACAAGAATAATGTCGGTATACGAACATTGGTCGGTTTACCCAGGTGTCGGTTTTTACAGGTTTCACTGTATTATGTAATGTGCCACCTCTTAATGATATCTATCTTACAGGCGGGTGGTTGGGTGTTCCTGTTGCTTCAATGCATTTTGTTGAGAAGCAACAGGAACTGGATAATGTCATGTCTAGCACTGTAATATCACTATTGTCTTTATTGCACCATGTAAGCGTCCTGTCTGTGTCTTGTGTGATGTCCTCAGTGTTTTATAGGGTGGGTGGAGGGTGTCTGGTTCCATGCTGTTTCAAAGATTTCTTCTTTGAAGTAGCAGGAACACAATTGGGCCGGGTGGTGCTTAGTTGGTTCGTCGTGATATAGCTGAAATATTGTTGAAAGCGACGTTAAATTTTATTCACTCACTCACTCACTCACTCATTCCTAAAACATAATTTACTGGATTCACTGTTGGATTAAAATTCTAATCAGCATTTCTCTCATATTTTAAAAATTCGGATACATTTTTTCACTATTTGTTTTGGTGCAGATGTAATAGGTGTCCACAAATTAGGACAAAATCTGCATTTTCGAAAAAAAAATTGGTTCTCACTGTTCCTCAGAAAAATTGAAAACTTGCGTATACAGTGAAGCCTGTGTATACCGACCATGCTTGGGACCAGAGTGTAATGCCTAGCAGTTATAACGGGGTTCAAAATACTTTAAATTTAAGTATTGGGACCACGGATGTCAGTATACAGACATTAGTTGATTACCCAGGTGTCGGTATTAATAGGTTTCAAAGTACATATAATGTGCCACTTCTTATTTAGATCTATCTTACTGACAGTCTTATTGGTGATGTCATAAAGATTTATGTTGACCTGTCTGTTTAATAGTGTGACAGTCGTACTAGAGGCTAAGGATGGTAGTGTACTCACTCTCGTCATGCAGTATGACAAACTGAAACCTGTTGATGTGGATAGTTATATCCCTAAATCTGAGAACAAAGAGGAGGCAGAGTCTATGGCAGCAGAACAGCCAACCACAGAAGGTACATGTGACTGTAAATCACTGGTATGATTATGACCACATCACTATTGGGTACGCTTAAGAAAGAAAGACCGAGGAAGAGGTTTCAGATTTCGCAGATAAACACCTGTTGGCATGAGTCCAGCAGTTTACACCCTCGGCCACTGCTGGACGAGTGCCAACTGGTGTTTATCTCGGAAATTTGAAACCGATTTCCGAGGTCTTTATTTCGATTCGGACATGCACAATCGAATATTTATTACGAAATTCCATTAAATTAGCTAAAATATGTTAGTGTATGCTTTCCACGTTGATCAAAACAATTTTTGAATGGGGCGTCACATCCCAGCTGGTCAATGCGAACATTGTTGCAAACTGTGGAAAAGTATACATTTCTCGCATGCTCACTATAGTTATCACCGCCAGCCGACAATGTCACAGCACTGCAGGTGTTCGCCGGTGTTTATCGGGAATTCAACAACACTTTCGGTACAATGTTATAACATTGAGACAGACTGGAGGTATGTTCGAATATTGGGTACATTCTCTGCTGTCAGAGACGAAGATACTGTTACAAGCAAATATTAAGATTGTTAAAAATATTGGTGAAATTACTAATGTTAAAACTGTTTGATATGTTCCATTTTCTGGAGACATTGATTGGCATGTTCTGTAGTAGTAACAGGAGAGAACCGAGAGATCAACAATCTGAATGTGTACTAAGGTTGGTTCTATTATAGAGAGATACATGTATGATAATAGACTATTTGCCAGTGATCGGGCGAAGACGCAGGCTGTAAACCAGGCCTGTTCTCTATAAGGGCCCAGGTTAAACAATCGGAGAAATGAGCAATAATGCTGATTATATGAAAATGGAAGGAAATATATTTAGTAAATTTGCCATATATCAAACAGTGGTCGAAATTTGAAAAAAAAAATATTAGCCATTTGGCTACCAGACATAACAAATTATTCGCCAAGTTGGCGAGGAGATAATTTTTTCACTCGCCAAAGGTTGAACTATTTAGTGATCACGCAATTGCCTCAGCTGTGCTATTTCACTGTTTCATGTTCCCAGTGTCGACTCCGGATATATACGTTCACAGTGACCATTGCACATTTGGTCCACTTTCAAAACAATTTGGAGCCATGTGTGGCAAAAATCGAACCAGACCCGGCTCACTCCATTTAAAACATATTAGTTCACGAAATGTTTCACGCAAGTTTGGTGTTTATTTACTAAAAATGACAGTTTATTGTATGAAGATCGTCTACAAATGTGAAACAGAGTGCCGTTTCTTCAGAAATGTGCGTCAAAATGCGTGAAAATGCACCATCTTGACAAGCTTCTACAACAAAATCCAGACAAAATATCCATGTTCCAGGCATCAAATTGAAGGGCAATAACCCAGCTTTCATTTGCTCACATGTTATTCATGTCATACGTCGATTTTATTGGATAAAAATGCCATTCACTTTGAATCTGTAATGACCTCCCGCGAAAATACTGATCACCTGAAGTAAACTCGACTTCCTGATTGGCCGAACTGTTAATATCGGTCAATGCGGACGCGCACTGACCGAATCCAGCGGAGAAGGAAATGTTTTTTAACTCAATGGCGAAGCTGAGGTCGCCAAACGTCCCGTAAACAATGGGATATTTACTTGTTTACGTGGAGTGTTCAATAAATTTTCGATATTCATTGTGCAAAGAGTAATCAGGAATACGTATCATGACATCCAGAAGATTTTAGACGGTTTATTTATTCGCGATGATTGAAGCAGAAAAAGACCGTCTATCGGTAGCAATCATTACACACGTGAGTTACGATTCCTAAATATTTCTAAGGCTGTAAAATGCCAAATATGTTCTGAATGTACACTCTAGACAGACAGTGAGCAGGTGGCGATAAATGATAATGGACATGATGGAGGACAACAATTTATTCGACATTTTGGCAACAACTAGAATTTTCCTGTCCCCATATATGTGACTAGAGGGAATTTTTATTCGCTGAGTTCTCATTTCTTTTCGCCGTTGGCAACATGGCGAGCGTGATTTTCGGCCCCTGTCAAACCTAGTATTTGTTCACATTTCCTCATGAAGTTTTAAAGGTGAAATGCAAAGGTTTTTAAATTCTCCATTCTATATTTAATATAGGTTGAATAATGATAGAAATACCATTATATCTACTTCACTTGGATTAATTTGAATGGTCTTGTCTGCTAGAATCTTTTTAAAAGTTGATGCCCTAGCCCAGCTCAATTCATATTTTCAAAATGTCATGGCTTATCTTTCCTTAATTGTGACGTCACATGAGACCAGCCGCCCGGAGACTGAACGTTGCAAGTATTGACGACCGGCCAGGTGGTCTGATGTGACATCACAAACCAGCGTCAAACAAGGGCAGATAAGCGATGCAGATTTCATCTCTGAAATCGACCGGGCTTGAGATACCAACTTCGAAGCACAAACTACTTCAAATGGAACCAAATGAAGTAGTTGGACTGATATCTCCATTATTAAATGACCCATGAAGAATATAAAAAGAAAAATATGAAAGCCTTTGCATTTCACCTTTAAATATTTCTATCCAGTTGTTTTCTAATAAAAAAAAATTGTTTTTGCTCATTTCTCACATTGTTTAACCTAGGTCCTTATGGAGGACATCCCCAGTGTATGGCCTGTGTCTTCCCCTGACTATGAGCACTGGTGCGTGACGATCCCCAGACTGGCAAATTGTATATTGTATAGCCTTTTTCACAATCTATTGGTTCATGTGATTACCTTGGTGTTATTTTTATGCCCAGTGTCCGGTGTGATGTACGTCTGTATCCATGGTGGGTCTAACGTGATGGCGTCAGACAAGGGAGGCACCTCCGACCCTTACTGCGTGCTCTTCTGTGACAGACGACGGGTAAGAAATATGTGAACTTAAATTTGTTAATATTATCTTCTCCACCCTCAACAGCATTCACAATGTTTGCATCAATCATACCTGAGATTAATATTCAAGGAATCCATCACTTATCCAAATTACCTGAATTCCTGGAAATTTTAGTCCACCAATGTTGGAATCAAACAAATACATGTACACCACCTGGTGTAGATCCATCTGAAGAAAATATCTCTTGGATATGAAGGATGTTCTGTGGATAACTGAGTGTTTATATTCTACACTACATTAATCCATATTCTTTTCTTCCAGATGTTGACAACGCCCTACATTGCCCAGACAAGAAACCCCAAATGGGATTCAACTGTGGAGTTTTTTGTTGGCAATTTCACAAAGGTAATTTTACATGTTAGACCTTTGGCCATTCTCAAACTGATTTTTTTCTTAGATCTGGTATAAATATATATTATGATAGGAAACCAGATCATCAGATGAGAATCAACAGATCATAAAAGATTTCCTTCACAATTGTTCTATTTCTACATACAGTGTATGTTCATAAAAGAATTTCTTCGCAATCATTTTACTTTTACATATATGTTTTATGTTACCAGTTATGTGGTTTGTGATTCGTCTAAATTCCCTTGTAGACGACACTGTCATTTTTCCTGTATGACTGGGATGGTACCAATGTGATAGATGATGACTTCCTTGGCTCTGCACACCTCACGCTGTCCAGGGTAAGTCAACAATTGGACATTTCCTAGTTTGGTCTATTTCTAGTGCAACTTATTTGGCATTTGGGGGTATTCGTTTTCAAAACTCTAGCCTGCATTTAATGTGGTCGTTAAGATACCGCGAAATTTACACGTCTTGTGATTCCTACAATCAAGCCACTCAGAAAAGTTACAGATGCTTTGTTCGATTTTATTTATGCATGTATGTTTAAAGGGGTAGTAGCTTCGTTTGAAAAAAAATATTCAGCAAATAACATATTTTGAAAAAAAGTTATTTAGTAAATCATATCAACTATGGTGAAAGATTTTCTGTTGGCTGTTTTCTGATATCACAGGCACTAAAATCTCACTTCTGACATTCTCTGAAAAAAAAGACAGCGAAGCATGCATCGGCATTCTGGGCGTGAAGCTTTGTGACGTCATATACTATCTTACAACTTGTATCGGACTGTGATGGCTTCTACCATGACGTCGTGGATACCTGTTCACGTTATTCGACGTCATCTCAGTCGTTGCCCATTTTCATCTTGTCCACTAAATCGAATTGAAGAATCTAACAATATTGTTCCTTATACGAAATACAAGACTTCAAGACTTGAAAAATCTTTAATAAATGTCGCAGGTGATCATATTGTTCAGTTTACCCAAACAATTAAAATCATGTTACTACCTCTTTAAATATTCCTCTTCAGGATCAGCCATCAGAAGTGAAGAAAGTGCTGACCCTAGGCTATAACAAGCCCACAGAAGGACACGTGGAGAACAAGAGTTTTGGCTGTATCACTGTGTCGGCTGTCTTCAGACCTGTCTCCTCTGTTGGCAAATCAGGTAAAACATGTCAAATACTCAACAAATACAAATATCGAGGAAGAAATTGATAAGTGTTTTGAACTGAGCATGATATGGAATAAAACATTATAGGTGTATGCCTGAGATTTATCACCATTGAAGGCTAAAGAACTATACCAGTCTTATACTCAATTAGTTCAGAGAGAAATCAGAATTTTGCTCTTACAGGAAAATGGATGTAGTTGGGACAAGGTTTGTGACAACAGTCCGCTTGAATAATTGTGGAAATAAAATGTTTGAGTGTTATTTAATTTATGGAATATAAAATAAGATGCCACAAAACCATTGTAGGCAGTTCACAAAGTTAATTATTATCTATATATTATATGTAGACGAATTATCAAAATTGTATAAACAACTTAATAAAAGAATTCAACGCAAAAGTTGTATTTTGTTGGTGATGGAAGTAAATTGCTCATTGTAGAACGATACAAGGCATTCTACGAGGGCTGGACCAATGAATACCTGTACCATCAACCAGATATCAACTCTACAGGAGGGGTGAGTCACAGTCATGTAATAGTTCATACTTTCAATGATTCTGTAGGTCAAATAACTCGAAAGGATCGTTGAAATATCGTAAATGAATTGATAAACGTTTGTAGGCTGAAAAAATAAGTTTCTAGCTTCACAGACTCTGCCACATAATTTTTTTAGCAGCGTACCAACCAGTTTTATCGCTGACGGCAAACATTTTACTTTTTTTTTTCTCCCTCCTCAAAGTTTTACTAAAAAAATGTTCTTGAACACTGGGTCAAAGACTTGTTTGACGTTTTGTTTGAGTTGCAGGAATTAATATTGTTGAAGGTCGACATTTCAAGAAACTTTTCCATTTCATGTCAGTGATATTAAATTACTGCAATGGTTTGCCAGAAAAGATGGATATATTTGGTCTGTGTGAAAGAAAAAAAAAAAAAAAGATTTTAAAAAAGCCTCCCTACTTTATCATTTTATTAAAAAAAAAAGTGCCTGTGAAGCCAGAGATCATTTTTACTTCGCCTTAGTTATTTGTGATTAGAATGTTTAGGTGGAACTAAAATTTTTATAATCTAGAAATTCCATGTTACCATGGTACTTTTTTGTATTTTTCTTTTTCATGTTAACATCGCTCATATATGGTCAATTCTCTACTATAAATGAAGTGTATTTCCCTTGCCCAGAACTAATGGGCTTATCCAATTCTACAGGAAGAAAAACAGACCCCAGTCAGAAGTCTCCTCAATGTCATTTTACTTCAGGAAATTGCATTACATACATGCTCCTTGAAAAAAGGCGATCCACAGCAATAACCCATTTGATGTGATAATTTGGGATGTATTTAATTCGCAAAGAGTGGCTCCAGGGTGCCGCCATATTTGTATACCAAAGCGAGGTTATATTGGCTGTGACAGTCTTGTTCCATATGACGTAACAGAGACGACATTATTGGTAGCATCACTTCCACTCAACGCGGACGTCATTCTGCCTCAACTCTGGCATAATTTTACCTCAAATCTGACATATAGATCTAATGATGGCACTCTACAGTTGTTTAGAGCAAAATAAAAATGATCTAACTCTGACATAAAACAGATTATTTCCGTAAAACACGTCAAATCACAAAGGAAAGGAAATGTAGAGCAGAAAACACATTCAGGCGAGTTCTCCTTTAATATACGATTGCAGTAGAGAATTGATCATTATCACGCATTATATAATCTGTGTTATAACCCATCATAATGTCTTGTTCCTGTAATCGTGTATCTATCAGGCCTTGCCTACAGCAGCCAACCATGGTCCTCCTCATCAGGTACATAAAACATCCCAGCATGCCTCAGCATGGCTTCATATATATATATACGTATATATGTGTAACACTTAACCATCACTCTATCCTCATCAGGACTGTATATTAAGAATACTCATCACCCATCCAAGGTTTCCATGTTTCTCCAAACCATCTCGTCTGTGCATCCCCGTCGTCTGCTTCTCTCTGTCTTTCGAAACATGTACGGACATCCTGGAATATCATTCTGAAAATATATAGGAACCGGTTGTATATGCTTTTGTGGCTTTTAACCATGCTATAACAATTAATAATGCCTAACTACAATATTAGTACATGTATACGCATTTGTTTAATCCTCCATTCCGTCTCCATTCCATTGTCATCTTCTTATCCTCCTAAATTACTTAGTTGAGAGGTATTCATTTAGCATGTATGATGTAGATCTATATTACCTATTATCGTACAGTCTATCAGACTTGCACTGCTGTTGATTTTCTCCTCTTCGCCTGTACCAGTACTTCAAGTATCTTTCCGTTGAAATAATTCCTAAATTCATTTCTGAAAATAGCAATGTTGTCAATATTAAATTTAGATGTCCGTGCCCGTTTCTGTTCCCCTTCCATGCTTTATACTGTAGTTTGATGTCAGTGATATCTTATGTAGTACCATTATGGGGAAGTTTTCATTGTGTGAAATTCTGACTAGAGAAGACATTTTCTCTGACCCTTAATTATTAAATTGGATGGATAAATGCTCTAATAAATCAACTGAACTATATATATATGTTCAAGTTTATTAATCAGCATTCATCTTTTCTGCTGATGAATTTTCATGTAAATTTAACGGGTGTCCAGCTTCTCTTATCACATAGATTTAATTAACTTGTGGTGGGGATTCGTTATGATATACTACATATAACAGGTAAAATATGCAATTAACTGTAAAGGTATAATGGATATCAATTGTAGATTCTAACAGGTAAATGCACTAAAGAAATACCGTATTATTAAACAGGTTTAATAAATAAACACTAGATATACAGGATGGTTGCACTCACAGTGGAAGTAAAACATTAACATTATTTAGGGTCATATATCTTTCTATTCTACATAAAAAATATGTCCTCTCAGCATGATCAGGTGCTTGAATTCTGTATTACCATGATAGCAGGAGTACCACCCACTTATGCCTATATTATTAGAAACTTCGATGTATAAATATGTTAATCTAATAAAGTAGGAAAATTGTGCTAAAAAACCGTAAAGATAAAATATAGAATGAGTTTCATGTTGTAATTTCATGATATGATGAAATGTACAGTTAATGTTCATCCATGGTACTATAGTGTACATGTAGTGTATTTTCAGGTTCATCATAATATATTCTTCATCTGCTGTGTTCAACAGGGTAGGGCGATCCCACTCTCTAAAATGGGGGTAAAAAGGGACATTTTTCGCTCATTAACTTTTGATTCCTTCTGAACCAATGCTTCAAAACTTCAGGTACATTAATCTATCTATTTTGTTCCATGTCCTTAAATTAATTTGCCATTTGAAGAACCAGCCAATGATGTTTCCACAGCAGGACGGATATTTGGCCTATTATTATGCAAATTAGATAGATGACCATTTGATAGGGGAAAACCTGTCTGTGTGCACCTCAAGAGGATTTTGCTGAATTCATTATGTTGAACGGATTTATTGAGCAAAGTTGACTTTTTTTGCCTCCATTTTAGAGAGCGGGATCTTTTTTTACCTCCATTTTAGAGAGCGGGATCGCCTTAACCTGTTCACAGTGATATTAACTAAGCTTATCTATTATCATGATTATAGACATTGTACACATAGAGTACTATGCATTGTGTATTTCTTGCTAGTATAGACCTATCTATCCTCATCTATCATTGTTACCTACATCATCTAACAGCCCTCCATGCGTCAGAGATGGGCACCTGTCTCTTCAACCATCGAGAATAACAATGAGAGTCCTGACGAGGTAGGTCACATGGTCTGATCAATGGACCAATCAGCAGTTGTTCTTCCTGGAGTTATATCACGCATGCCCTGGTTTAGTTTCGGTTTAGTTTACTATGGGTGAGCTATTTTGCCCATAGCACAGTTGCTTTCAGTTCTGCATGTCACCAGTTCAAACTACATCAACTACTACCCTATTTCTTCTGATTATTCAGATGGCAAAACCTAACTTTCGGCATCTGAAGCGAGAAATTCTGCTAACATTCTACAAATTTCACCAGCTATCATGCCACAGTGTTTAACCTCAGTTGACATAAAGAAGTTTTTTCTGCTTCCAAGTCTAAAAATTCTGTTGGAAATATTATAAGAAATAGGGTAACATGCCACTTATGATTTCAACTTCTCAATGTCTATTCCTAATCTCCAGTGCATCATGGAACTTTTTCCAACCAATTTTAAATCACTAAAATCGATACAGTTAAGATTGTAATATCGTTTTTCCAACACTAGATGATTATGTGCTTAGGTACGATGTAGCTGTTTGCTTAAAGTTACATGTACATTATCATCTTCGTGAACAATGCCTCAGGATGTCATTTTCAAGCTAATGACGCCAGAGCACATAACTGCATGCATTCTGTGTTAGGCAAGTGGTCAAGTGTATCTACCATTGTTGATGTTTCATGGGCAATTCCTAGTGTGAGAATTCCCATGCTGTGTAGAAAGATCCATTAAAAGCAAGCCTTTACAGTCAATGTGTATTCCGCGCCTCACATTGAATTCGGGAACCTTGGCATATCTTGATCGAAAGCAGCATTGATGGTTCCCCAAGTGCAACAGAGAGATGGATAGACTTACTTAATCAGTACCCTCATCATCCCAAGTCCTGGTTCGTCTATCAAATCTGAGCCATGACAGATACGGTAGCTTGTACATGTACACTGCAACGGATACCAGCCACTTCAATCGGAAATATGCTATAGCACATTCGTGAGCTTGTGGCCTCTACGAATATGCCCATATTTGAACGAATTAAGCGCCAGCCATTGTGTCAAATATTTCGTCTCCTTCTGGTGCATGTCTGGTTGTTTTGACAATGTTTGATGTCAGATGTTCGTACCAATGAATGTTTTGACTTAAGAGACGCCCCCATGTTTTTTCCTCTGGGACTTCAATGAGTTTGTCCTGCAGCTTTTTTCCCCGCATAAACTGGGCCTTCATCTACATGTAAATATACCAAGACCCTGCAAAAGTTGCATAAAATTGCCTCAAAATGCCATCCATTCATTGACTGATATTTTAAATGGACGGTACTAGTAATAACTGTAAAGCTCTCATCAGTGCAGGGTCGGATACGGAGTACATATCGATGAGTCAATGGAGCCCTTCACTGGAGTGTAATTTCAGTAGCTTAGAATGCATGTACAATATGTAATTAGCTAGTGCATATAATAATAAATAAAATAGCATGAACCAAATTAGTTCTCATTACGGTACATTTGCTTTTTCTCCCTTTATGCATGTATTCCCATGTATTAAAGCATGTCTGAAAAATTGTGGCCTTCTTCAGCTTTGGATTCATTTCTCTTTTTCACGAAGATGACTTTGACTTGAGAATTTGGTCAATCAATGGATTCTGGTTATCAGGTTATGTACATATACCCAATAGAGCAGAGTTATCCATACCGAATTATCTTCATGAAATAATTACACTGTCATATGTTTGACCTGTCCTAATCAAGCTATTACCATAAGAAAGCTGTTTTGTAAAACGTTTTCAACCAGACATAATCCTGCTACATTCAACGGGAATCACTGGCATGACACCATTTATCTTGGTACCGGTACTTGAAAATATGAATAGGCGAAAGTCAGAGCTTCCTGAATAAATCACTGATATTTCATTGCCTTTTTCATGCATGTTATTTTACTGCAATGAAGATTTAACACTTTTCCATTATTCCATTGGGCCATCCATAAAAAAGTTCTGTTCCAGGTAATGCTACCTACCCAAAATAATTGGTCAATTTTGGATTAGGCTTATTTTATTTTATGTTTATTTATTTATTTATTAGGGGACCAGGTCCGGAGGACCTAGGTCCCCTATTGAAATCGTTCGGATTCTTCTTATTATTATTATTCCACATGATTTTGCACCACAGATATCTCAAGAACGATGCGGTGGATTAAGACCAAACTTACAGGATATGTTCTGGGGGATGAGATCTAATGCATATACTAAGTTGATTCTGATTGGTCAGATGCCTTGGCGGCCATGTTGGATTAGGCTTAAAACCTTCAACGATCTTCTCCTCTGAAACCGCTGAACCGATCGCTATGAAACTTGGTACACATGATCAGTTGACAGAGTTCTCCCATATTATGACTTATAAAGTTCATCCATTAAAACAGATGGCCGTCATCGACCAATCAAAATGGTCGGATTTTCAAGTAACGGATTTTGACCGGCAAAGTTATGAAATATATGTTATAGGACATGGCGATCACGAATATGCAAAATTTTTGCTCCTAGGTCACGTGGTTTGGCCGCCATCTTGAATTCTGTGAAAAACTTTGCCAATTTTGCAACGGCTTATTCTCTTGAACCCTGATAGATACGGATTTTTAGGTCACTGCGATATATTGGGAAGGCCATGGTCTGTTGCACTGAAAGCAAATATTTTCGATTGGCTGAATGGTTTGGCGGCCATATTGGATTTAGCGCCAAACCTTCAACGATCTTCTCTTCTGAAACCGCTGCTCCGATCATTGTGAAACTTGGTACACATGATCAATGGACAGAGTTCTCCCATATTATGACTTATAAAGTTCATCCGTTAAAAAAGATGGCCACTATCGACCAATCAAAATGGTCGGATTTTCAAGTAACGGATTTTGACCGGAAAAGTTATGAAATGTATGTTATAGGACATGGCGATCACGAATATGCAAAAATTTTGCTCATAGGTCACGTGGTTTGGCCGCCATATTGAATTCCTAGAAAAACTTTGTCAATTTTGCAACGACTTATTCTCTTGAACCCTGATAGATACGGATTTCTAGGTGACTGCGATATATCGGGAAGGCCATGGTCTGTTGCACTGAAAGCAAATATTTTCGATTGGCTGAACAGTTTGGCGGCCATATTGGATTTAGGTGAAACATTCAACGATCGTCTCCTCGGAAACTGCTAAGCCGATTGTTGTAAAACTTGGTACACATGATCACTGGATCGAATTCTCTTGTTCTTAGATTGAAAAAGTTCATTGGTTGAAAAAGATGGCCGCCATCGACCAATCAAAATTGTTGGAATATGAACACCCGGATTTTGTGATAAACCTTATCCATATTGCAAGCGTTTGTTCTCTTGAACCTTGATAGGTACAGATTACAAGGAAGATGAGATATATTGTGAAGGCAA
Source organism: Hanleya hanleyi (assembly GCA_036873755.1). Classification (NCBI taxonomy): domain Eukaryota; kingdom Metazoa; phylum Mollusca; class Polyplacophora; order Lepidopleurida; family Hanleyidae; genus Hanleya; species Hanleya hanleyi. The sequence continues at coordinate 17,744 of JAVTVY010015947.1, forward strand.
TGGTCTGTTGCACTGAATGAAAAATACTGTCGATTAGCTGAACGGTTTGGCGGCCACATTCCGGCATAGGCCTGGATACTAGGTCCTGTGTAGACCTGGTCCTCGGCTCGATGCTGCTCGCAGCTCCAATTTATTTTTGTGCTCAGAATTTCCAAGAAGTTTCTCTATAACTCCTTCCAATCTTTAACAATTAACTTTTCTGAGTTGTTAATAAATACATATGACAGTGAATACCAGTAACTCCAGCTGTACTTGACTAAATTTAGAACAAAAAAAAATTGAATCATCCTTTTCAAAAAGATCATTATTGCGTATAATATATGATGAAAAAGCAAAAATAAAAGTGAATAACCTACTGAAATAAATGTACCTAACCACCTTTTATGATTAGCCTTATATTCTGTATTGATCTATATATTGAAATATTTTATATGATCTGAAACTAGAATTCAAATTATTAAAATATAGTCTGCATTAATTCAATATTAGAAATGTGTATTAAGGGAGTAGAGGACGTTCATTTCTAGAGGTTGAATTTTTTTTTAAATTTCAGGATTTTTTCACCAGGTTAGGAGAAGATGATCCATGAAAAAAATATGGGGTCACCATACTCGTTAAAAAAATATGGCAGCCAAATGCATGTATACCACTTAAAAGCCATAACACTGAATACATAGGGAAATTTGAATTTTTTCTTCTTAGATGTTAAAAAAATCAGACTTCCCAAGGTCAAATTTCTCCCATTTTGCTATATAATACTAAACACATATAGTGCTTGTTAAATATGTCATAAAAACAGGGGGACACCATACTTTCTTAGAAAATATTAGCAGTATAACAGATAAACGGAGCCTTTTCAGTCCTATTTCCAGGAGGGGGTGGGGAATCGGGGTGGGTGTGGAGAATATTATTGAAGATCAATTTATTTTTTATTTTATTTTAGCCATTCAGAAGTTTTGTTTTAGTTGAAACTGAATAAGAGTGAATTTGGGGGGTATTCCGGAGGAATAAGTTTTAATCTATGGAGCACTTTGCACCCTTGAACCGATGAATTTAAAATGCCAATTTTTTTGGTCCATCCCATCACACTATCGAACCACCAGTAAAACGCATAAATGGTTGTGTTGTGTCTTTTGTTGATTTTTATTCCATTTTGATATGTCTGGGTACTTTTGTTAGGAAATTCAGCTTGTTTTGAAAAATTTGACAAATGACCATGTTGTAGCCCCATAAGAGCAGGGAAATGAACGTCCTCTACTCCCTTAAATACATACAAGATCCATATTGACATGATTGATGAAGATTTTCATGGGTTGTGGGGTGACTTTATTTATATAACCATCACATTTCATTACTGATGTCTCAACTATGATTACTATTGATATACATTCATTAATATGTCTCCCCCAACAGTGTTCGGGAGATATTTGTTTGTGCTGTCCAGTCATCATCTGTCTCTCCATCCATCATGCATTGTTGTCTGCTCAATATCTCGAGAACTAGTCAACCAAATTTCCAGAAACTAAGGGAAAAGCCTTTGTGACCGGGCCCAATGAACTGCTTAGATGGTGGGGTCTGTCTATGTACTTTCATTGGTTTGTGCTTCATATCTCAAGAACTACAAATGTAGCTAGTCACTGAATTCCATGAATCTTGGAGAACCTCATGAACTGATCAGGTTTTGATGTTTCTTCTGATGTCCATGTCTCTGTCATCTGTCAAGCATTGTTGTCCACTCGATAACTACTCAACCAAATTTCAAGAAACTTGAGGAAATGCATTTGTGGCATGGCTTCATGAACTGATTGGATTTCGGTGTCTGTCCACATTTTCATCGGTCTGGTTTCTGTCTGTCTCTTCATTCATGGTTCGGTAGCTATCATGTGTTTTTGTCCACTTGATATCTCAATAACTGCTCGACTGAATTCCACTAAACTTGGAGAAAAGGACTTGTGAGAGGGTCTCATGAACTTATCAGGTTTTGGTTTGTGTTCTGATTTTTAAATGGTCTGTTTTCTGTCTGTCCATCTGCCTGTCTGTCCGTCCACCATCAATCAAGCATTGTTGTCAGCTCAATATACTTAACCAAATCAGGGCCTCATGAACTGATAAGATTTTCTGCAGTTTCATTGGTCTGTTTTCTGTCCGTTCATTAGTGTCTGCTGAATATCTCTGTAACTACTGGGCTGAATTCCGCGAAACTTGGAGAAAAAGACTTGTGACATGTGTTATGGGGCCTCGCAAGTTGATCGCCTGTTGGTGTCTTTCCTGATTTGCATTGCTCTGTCCGTCCATTGTTCATCATGGAATTGTTAACCGCCTGAGTGATATATCTCAATAACTACCTAACCAAATCTCGCAAAACAAAGGGAAAAGCATCTTTGGCATGTCCCGTGAACTGATCAGCTTTTGGTGTCCACATTTTCATTTGTCTGTTTTCAGTCTGTTTGTTCATTGGCTGTCACACATTAACTCTTTGCCCCATGATGACCTCATTTGATGCCCCTTTGTAAACCACAGAGGCTTTTCTAAGCTGCCCCTTAGACATGTTAGACGTTTTCGGTGATCACCTGTAAATTGTCACGTACAAATCTATTGGAGGGCTGGGGTCAGTGGTTCATTAATTTTTTTTTTTATTTCTTTTACAGTGACCAGTGATTTAGCATGTTTAGTATTTCCTGAAATAAAATATTTTTGAATGAGGTTAATTAATTAATTTATTACTTAAGGCATCAAAAGGTGTCATCATGGACGAGGAATGGGGCATCAAATGGTGTCACCATGGGGCAGTGATAGTAAATCTCCATGGGCATAGAGTTAATATCATCTAGGATATTTCTACTATAAGACACTGGAACTGGACTGAAATCTGCATGTGGTATGCTCACTTTCAGTCACTCTCTACCTGGAGCTAAACAACAAATGTTTTCACTTCCCTTGCACTGCATTTACATGCACTCACAATGCATGTGATATGAGAAACGGGCTGAAACCTTTAGGAGAGACAAACATTTTTTATAAATAAAAGTTCTTCAACTGTTTATTCTTGAGTCAGACAGTTAGTTCATTCATGGTACATGCACATTATTGGCATGATGTCTCAGCCTGTAATTCATGCAACTGTGTGATGGCAGATAGACCCAGCCCATCATTGACATTGTAGCAAATATTCCCTGGACATGAACTTTCTTTTCAGGTGAATAATCTAGTGTTCACGAGCAACTTCTTTAGGTACTCCGAAGTAAATCGACAGTATCAATTCATTTCTTTGTAGTCGCTATGTAGCTGAAATATTGCTGAATATGACATCAAATCCAATTCTCAAATTTTTAGATGGTGAAAAGAATGGAACTCTACTTATATGAAGGGACAAATAGGTGTCTCATGTGACCTATGATAGGGCCAGAGTGCCTAGAAATAGATTTTTTTTAATGATTAACCTATCATGCTACTTTGAGTTATAAACAAAGAGAACAGCACACTGGTCCAAAACCAGTACTTTTTTGCCACATAATTCAAAGCAATAATGCAGGATCATCCATTTTTCGACTTGCATTCTGACCCTATTGAAACTTATGTGTATGGACTAAATTAATCTTCTGAGACTCAAAGAGTTCCAATTTCTCTAGCACTGCATTGTGACCAAAAACATGTGTATTCTCTCTTTGTAGGAGAGGAAAAGGAGATCAGCCAAGGAAATGGCCGTTGAGGTGCTAGAAGGTGAGACCCAAGGCCATACCAACTTTAATTTTTGTTCCACGGGCAGATTTGATTTATTTTCAAGATTGAAAGCAATAATAAAATAAAAATAAAACTGGACTTTTGAAGTTCCTCCCCCTTTATTTCTGTGGGTAGATGAGTTTTCACTCATCTGATACAGTTTTAATTTTATTGTTATTTTCACCACCAATGTTGGAAAAAAATAATAAAATCTACCCGTGAAACTATGTTCATACACTAGTGCATAGTTTCTCTATTCCGAAGTTGTAATTGCAGGTTATTTTCCATTGTTGATGTATTACCAAATTAGGGATACAGTTCATGTAAGACGAGATACCACTTTTCAACGTGACTTGAAATGTTAGCAAATGGAACAATGACCGACCACCTCTCCATTTATCACTATTCGAAATCCCGCGAATTCATGTCACTTTACATTATATGCCCGACATTAGCACTTGAGGAATTCCTCCAGCTATTCTGTATTTGTCGCAATCGTCACAAAAATCTTCTTCCTTCTCTTATCTTGAAGAATACATAGACTAAAGATTTCCATTCTGCATCCATAATCAAGTAGTAGTCAATTCCTGTTTGTTATTTTCTATTACAGATAAGCTGTTTATAGAACTGACCATTGTCCAGGCTAAGGAGTTAGTGGCAGCTGATAGGAACGGTAAGCACTAGTTCTGATAGGAAAGACAAGTTTGAAGTTTGGAGAAAAGTGTTAGGCTATTTACTATACCAAGGTTAGTTTGAAGGCAAGTGGTGAGCTATTTACTATACCAAGGTTAGTTTAAACACAAGTGGTGAGCTATTTACTAGACCGAATTTAGTTCGAAGAAAAGTGGTGGACTATTTACAAGACCAAGGTTTCATAGTGTTGGGCTAGACCAAGTTTAGTTTGAAGACAATTGGTGGGCTATTTACTATAGTAAAGCTAACCTGAAGACAAGTGGTGGGCTATTTACTATATCAAGGTTAGTTGGAAGACAAGTGGTGGGCTATTTACTAGACTAAGGTTAGCTTGAAGACAAGTGGTGGGCTATTTACTGTATCAAGGTTAGTTTGAAGACAAGTGGTGGGCTATCTACTAGACCATGGTTAGTTTGAAGACAAGTGGTGGGCTATTTACTAGACCAAGTTTAGTTTGAATATGGCAAAAAGAGAAAATAACAATGTGTAATTATTCCTTTTCATTTAAGCCGAATGGAGCTCTGGTGTGCAGCTGGTAGATCCAGTAAACCTCGCGCAGGCGGCGCATGGTAGTGCTGGATTCAAGAGACGGATCTGTCTTAAGAACTTCAATGATTTGATAGTTGATGTTGTGGACAGAATGGCCGTGCGACCAGAAATGTCTTGGTGCAGGGTTATCACTGCGATTCCGAGTGTCGTTGAAGTGTTCTCGGATGCGTCCGTGAAACGTGCGTTTGGTTTCTCCAACATATTGTTTGGAGCAGAGAGAGCACGTGAGAAGGTAGATCACATTCTGGGTGCAGCAGTTAGCCATCAGGTTGACGCGGTAACGTAAACCAGTATGGCTGCTGGTGAAAAAGCGCTGTTTGGTCAAGTTGGGACAATAGGCGCATTTCCGGTAGGTGCATGGTGTTATCAAGTTTGCATAACTCATGCCACTGGTGCCCCTTTGGAGGGGGGGATAGTTGATCTTTGCCCTGACAAGTGTGTCTTTCAAGTTGTTGTTGCGACGAAAGGCGAGGAGAGGAGGGTCTCCGAAGGCGTTCCTACAGGCTTCAGATGCTTGTAGTATTGGCCATTCATTCTTGACGATGTTGTGGATCTTCAAAGCATATTGGCTATATGGAAGGATAAGTGGAATCCTGTTGAAAGAGTTCTCCCCCGGAGTTTTGGGTTGGAGAAGGTTGAAGCGATCTTGTTGGAGCGCCCGTTGGAGGCTGTCGTGTAAAAGCTTAGCAGGATAGCCCCGGATAGTGTAAAACCGGGTCATGGCTTCTGCGTGAGTAAGGAAGTCGGTTGTGTCTGAACAAATTCTTCTAATGCGTAAGAATTGTCCATAGGGTCCAGCCTTCTTGCAGTTAGAGGGATGGTCACTAGTGTAGTGAAGGTAACTGTGAGTGTCAGTTGGCTTCGTGTAAAGGTCAAATTTGATGCGGTGGTGAGCTTGATCAAAGATGACGCGGGTATCAAGGAAACAGACTGATTCGCGTGAGTAATCGGCTGTAAACTTAATAGTGGGATGTGCGTGATTCATGTAGTTAATGAATTCAAGCAGTGATTGTTCGCTGTGTGGCCAAATCAGAAAGATGTCGTCAATAAACCTGAAGTATGCCAGGGGTTGATGTGGTGCGAGTGGTAATAGTCTATTTTCCAATTCTCCCATGAAGATATTGGCATAAGACGGGGCTACTCGTGTGCCCATAGCAGTACCACCAACTTGTAGGTAGTGTTGCCCATTGAAACTGAAGTTGTTGCAATGTAGAACCAGCCTAAGTAGTGACAGTAGGCTGGGGTAGGAGATTTTAGAAGTTGGGCGGTGTCTAGTGAGGCAGCGCGCAATAGAAACTAAACCTTCGTGGTTGGTCACCTTTATGACGTCGCCTACTAAGACAAACAGTCTAGTTCTTTGTTGACGTCACACTTGACGTCGCGGGCGCTCTCGACACCATATAACGTCGAGACTCCTCACTCATTGTTACGTCATCACTGAGAATGAGTTTCATCATCGGCGCTTGCCAACATGGCTGGCGTCAAAGACAAACGTCTATGTCTATTGTGCAAAAAGCTATATTCAGACCGAACTGCCCTGAGCAGACACTTTCGGATTGTACACCGCAAGGCTGGCTACACGCTCTGTCAGTGCGGGAAAAAATACGCACGAAAACGAGACTTTAACCGTCATGCTGCCAAATGTGCACTTCAAACTGCAGGCCACGAAACATCCACTCCGCCACCACTCACACTGACTGATGTGCCGACTCCACATGAAACCACCACTGAAGGGACCTCCTCCCCGTCTTCCAGTAGCGCCGCACACCTTCCAAGGGAAGGAAGCACCACCAACAGCCTGGACACCTCAGGTACGCTGCCTCTGAGCACTATCATTTCAGATGCTATGAGGACCTGCCTCATCCCGACTGAGAGTTCAGAATCCCTCACCACACCACTTTGTGATTACTGGGAACCCACTGGAACATTCTCCAATCAGGACTACTGGGATAGTCTCATTGATGATTTGCTATGACTCCCGAGCCCGTTACAAATAAAACTTTTATTTGCTCTTACTAAAGACAGCCTTTGTCTTCTTTTTGTCGGTCTTTTGGCCATTATGCCATACTCTAGACCCCTTAAGCCCAAACCAAGGCCTAAATCCGCTTCTTTTACCTCACCGGTCAACACACTAGACCATATTTGCTCTCTACCGGTCAACATCGGTACCCAGCAACCCACAACGGTCAACATGCCGACCCAGAAACAAATCTGCCGGTCAACATGTCAAAAACCTAACAACACCGGTCAACAGCTTGGTAAGTTTTGTTTACACCGGTCAACATATTACTCACACTTGACAACACCGGTCAACATCCCACGGGTATATAAAGCGGTCCGCAGTCACCATCTGCAAGCCTCTGATGAGATCCACACCAGATCGAAACCGGTCAGGCAACATTCAGAAGAATCCAGGTCACTCCAGGCTCTCCGACTGTACTGGTTAACCTCTCTCCATTTGTACAAGTTTAGTTTGAAGACAAGTGGTGGGCTATTTACTAGACCAAGGTTAGTTTGAAGACAGGTGGTGGGCTATGTACTATACCAGTATTCCAGTGCAAACCACAAATTGGACTCAACGATGAGAACTTTATGCGTGAGTGGGAATCCATCCTACTCAATGCATCCATGTCTTTGACATCCCACCTTAATGATCACATCATTGCGCTTCAGCGCAGCAGCGCCTGGCTAAACTCCTGCCAGATCCTAGATCCAAACTTGAAGCTGAAGCAGCACTATCAGCTATGGCCGCCAAAACCAAGAAGCAGGCCACACGCCAATTCGATGACAAGAAGAGTCGACTCGATAAACCTGACACTTTTTTAGGGGATCGGCGGCAAAACACCAACCGGGGCCGCCAACAACAAGCACAGAGAAGACCACCCACGGGTCGCCGCCAAACTGGACGCCAGCGAGCACCGCCACGCCGGAACGGGAATCGCCGACAGTCCCCGATGATCCTGAAACTCCTCCAGGCACTTCTGGACTAAGACTTTCCATTTCTCGATCCACCGATCCATCTTTTTCTGATTCTGTACCACATAGCATCAGTAAACACACACAATCATCAACACAAACTTCTGCCTTTGTTGTTAATTTATCAGACCTTACTCTCACAGAGAGTCAAAGGTCAGTTCTCTCGTTTGGCCTTAATTTCTGCCCCACCACTAAGGAGCCTGAAGTTAAGGCCATCAGAGATGGTTTAGAAGGTTTCTTCCGTCGCTTGAAACTTCAACTCTATTTCTCACAACCTGATCCTGGGTTCACACCGGCACCCATGGATCCTCTTTCCCGTAAATTCAAACCCAAAAGCACCTGGGAGCCACCATGCTCAGATGTGTGTCTTCTTGCATTCATCAAGAAAACCCGCCTCGACCTTATGCGCTCCAAACAGAAGCGCCTTTTCTCGAGTAACATTAGTAATGACGAAGCAGCGGCTCTAGCTAACCTACAAGCGAACCCTCACATCGTCATTAAAAAAGCGGACAAAGGGTCCGCTGTTGTCATCTTAAACACCAGAGACTACACACCAGAGACTACATCACCGAAGCTAACCGACAGCTATCCGACACAGCCTTCTACGTCAAAACAGACGACAACAGAACAGATTACCACTCTGATCTAATCAATTGTGAACTTCAAAAACTTCTCCTCAAAGATGAGATTGAAGTTAAAGTCTACAACGGACTTCTTGTCAATAAAGCTAGAACCTCTAAATTCTATCTTTTGCCCAAGATACACAAAAACCGTGACCCCAGCAAGGTCCCCGGCAGACCCATCATCAGCGGGAATGGGTGCCCCACTGAGAAAATAAGCAGTTTCGTGGACGAACACATCAAACCATTTGTCCAACTGGTGCCATCCTACATCAAGGACACCACGGACTTCATAAGTTGAAGCCCTACATCCACTTCCAGAATCCTTCTTTCTGGTCACGATGGATGTCACTTCACTTTACACCAATATCCCCAACCACGAAGGTTTAGTTGCAGTCGCCAGATGTCTCACCAGACATCGTCCGCCTTCTAAAATATCATACCCTGGTTTGCTCTCACTTCTCAAACTGGTCCTACATCGTAACAATTTCAGTTTCAATGGGCAGAACTACCTACAAGTTGGTGGCACCGCCATGGGCACGCGAGTGGCCCCGTCCTATGCCAATCTCTTCATGGGAGAGCTGGAAAACAGACTTCTTCCACTCGCACCACATCAACCTCTGGCCTACCTCAGGTTCATCGACGACATCTTCATGATTTGGCCGCACAGCGAACAATCATTACTACAGTTCATTAACTACATGAACCATGCACATCCAACCATCAAGTTCACAGCAGATTACTCTCGTGAATCTGTCTGTTTCCTAGACACACGTGTCATATTTGATCCCATACACCATCGGATTAAATTTGACCTCTACACAAAGTCAACTGACACACATAGCTACCTTCACTACACAAGTGACCACCCTTCCAACTGCAAGAAGGCTGGACCCTATGGACAATTCCTTCGCATACGAAGAATCTGCTCGGACACTCCCGACTTCCTCAAACATGCAGAAGCCATGATCCGTTTCTACTCCCTTCGGGGTTATCCAGCGAATGTCCTCTCTGACAATCGTGATCGGGCCCTCACACAAGACAGACACACACTGCTACGCCCGCCGACACGGACCACCACTACCAATGCCAACCGCATACCCCTGATTCTTCCGTACAGTCAGTACGCCCAGCGGATCCACCAATCCATTCGGAAGGAATGGCCCATCCTGCAGGAATGTCTTTGGAGAGCCCCCTCTCCTAGCTTTTCGTCGCAACAACAACCTGAAAGACACGCTCGTCAGAGCTAAGATCTCCTACCCCCCACTCAGGAGGGGTGTCAGCGGGATGAGTTACGCCAACTTAATAACTCCCTGCACATATCGAAACTGCGCTTTTTGCCCCAAACTGATCAAAGATCGCTTTTTCGTTAGCAGCCACACTGGCTTACGCTATCGAGCCAACCTCATGGCCAACTGCTGCACCCAGAATGTGATCTACCTTATTACGTGCACCAAGTGCTCCAAACAATATGTTGGAGAAACTAAACGCACATTCCACGAACGGATCCGTGAACACTTCAACGACACACGGAACCGTAGTGACAATCCGGCACCAAGACACTTCTGGTCCCCGGGACACTCTGTCAACAACATCAGTTACCAGATTATTGAAATACTGAAGACAGATCCGTCATTAGACTCCAGCACCACTTTGCGTCGGCAACGCAAAGTCCACTGGATTTACCAGCTGCACACCAAAGCTCCAGTCGGCCTTAATGAAAAGGAATAGACACACAACGTCATCTCCTCTCTTTACTCTATGTACTATACCAAGGTTAGTTTGAAGACAAGTGGTGGGCTATTATATCAAGGTTAGTTTGAAGACAGGTGGTGGGCTATGTACTATACCAAGGTTAGTTTGAAGACCGATGGTGGGCTATTTTATCAAGGTTAGTTTGAAGACAGGTGATGGCTATGTACTACACCAAGGTTAGTTTGAAGTGTGATTGGAATTGACCTTTTACATCAGTCACAAAAATCAAATGTCATATTCAGTTTAGTACACAACTGACTCGGTCAGCATGTCCGCATTGAAAAATAGATATTGTTCATACAATATCAAATTGTTTTTAATTCTGTATGTACACTTATTTATATCCGAGTAGGTTACAGTGATCCCTACGCAGAGGTGAAGTTGGGGAAAAAGAAGCTCTATGAGACGGCTGTGAAGAAGAAGACATTGTCGCCACTGTGGGAGGAGAATGTCACATTCCTCTTACCAAAGGACGAGGAACAACTTGAGATTGTGAGTGCATTCCACTGGTATTTAGATTGCTACATCACGTACATAGTATTCACTAACTTTAACATTATCGGTTAGTTGACAATGAGGTACAGAAAATACTCAATTAATTCATTCAGATGAGGCTATTTCCCAGCTAGATTAAATGTTAGAGGAATAATAATTAGAGCATTTCCACAAAGTGGATGCTCTTATGTTTTCATGAGAAACGGCTCCGCCGCCGCCGCCGCCGCGACTTTAAACGTGAATATCTCTAAACCGTTAAATATTTTCGGGTCAGACTTGGTGTACTATCTCCTTAGGCCTGGGAAATTTGTCTGGTTGTGTTTCGATACCCGCTGCTCACCACTAGATGGCGTTGTAGTCAGAGCATAGGTAAACCTTTCTCTAACGATTTCGTCTGAACGGCTTGTCTGATTTCTTTGAAATTTTATTACAATGGTCTTGAAGGATAGTCAATGTGCTGAAAAGGTTTTGGTGTAGCTGGCATAATTATAAAGGCAAGTTTTTTGCGTCTCAAAAAAAAAAGTTTTTTGTGAAATGAAAATTCACCAATTCGCTTGGAGAAATATTTAAAAACTGTTCTATTCTAGGTTGCCAAGCATAAATATAGGATTGCTGACCTAATAATTCCCTTTCGGTGCGAATCAAATTGCCATTTAAATGAAAAATCTCATTTATCTGACTTAACGTCAAAACCTCCATAACCATTATCACGATTAAAGTTTTTTCCATTAAACTTTTATGTGCCATCTCCCTGGGGCTTTAGATTTCACCCGCTTGTTTTTCGTGGCATTTGATCATCACTAGATGGCGCTATAGACATGAATGCAGGTAAACATGTGTAACATCATATCTTGTGAACAACGTGTTTGATTTCCATGAAATTTGGGTATAATGATCTTGCAAGATAGGCAAAGAACTGACAAGATTTTGGTGGTGTTGGCGAATCATGGAGACGCATTTTTGAATCTCAAAATAAGATTTTGTTTTCACAAAAATGAAAATTTGCTTCTTAATCAGGGAAAGTAATTCTATTTTGCTGAACATGAATGTAACATTTCCAGTGTTATAATTCACATCCCTTGTAGGGCCAAATGGCCATTTTTTTAAATATATGAAATTCTCATGACTTGAGTCCAATATCTATACATTCCCCAGGCCACATCTGAGGAGTTTGCTTCATCATGTAGGTTCGTGATATTGTTCATCATTGGGTGGAACTATAGACAGTAAACTTATTGGTGTTTCAACTGTTCATGAAGTTTATTATTGTCAGACAGACGAAGGATTTCAAAGGACTGAAAGTTTTTTGTTTTTTTTGATTGATTGATTGAAATTGAAGGCCCACCTCTCATACGGATTTTGTAGCCCATCAACATAATGCTTGATTTATATCTCATTATACATTCTTTTTTACAATTACTAATTTTATTAACATGTTTTAAAAATGGATTGTAACATTGGTGCATTGGATTGGACACTGGTGCTGTTAGTGCTGGCATAATCATGTGGCACAGGGTAAAGTCAGCTAAATATATCTAAATCAAGGCTACATCAATCCCTGTTTACACACATAACTAAAATACAGTCAGAGAAAATATGCTGCCATGAGTGTCTGGTTAGTATGGAGAAAGGATTCAAGTGAGCTTGAAGTCCGACCATTTTTGTCAAATAGACATACTGTAAAACTGCTATTCTGCTTTACCTTTCGGGCCTTATATTGTAGGACTGTATGTTGACCATTCAGGTAATAAGACCTGTAATTGTTGACTTATTGCATAATGCACTTTACATAAGTGGACTAGTAGACTTTATGTCAACAAAGTAAACACATCATTTCCAAAATCAGTGCTATTTCTCTCTCCATTACTGACATAGCCCTGGGCTTCCAGATTTCTGGGGATGCATTCTGGCCAATTTTCAATGAATAAAATCACAAATTATCACTCAGTTAATGGCACAATTTTTTTGTTTTATGTGCAGATCCCCAGAATTTATTTGAAACTCGATATGTGAAATTGCACATACCATTGCATTTTGACAGCATACATGTAGTTACCAATGTTGATAATTATTTTTTGAACTGAAAAAGTAAAAAGATTTTTGAAGTGGAACTTCTACATACCTGCTATATGGCACATCCCACCTGGGAAATTTTTACAAGTATATCTAATTGAAGTAACCCATTGGAACCACTGATGATTTTCCAATAATAGAGAAGAAAATCAACTCCGAGTAGACAAATTTCATTCTGTATAGTTCGCTATTAGTTATAGCATCTTCAGCAGTGAACAAAGTTACAAACAGCTCAATACGCACAGTACATGTATATATACAAGGCATAATTTGATCTTAGCCAATACACATTTATGAATAGAATTAAAGCCATTAAATTATGTCAGTCAGGTGGGACGGATATTAAAATGCTGTCATTTTCAGATTGTTAAGCGATAAACCTGACGGCGATCAACAAATGGTGTGATTCAGGTGATACAATACACACTCTAATTGATGAAAACAATACATAATCTGGTTATCTGGCAAGAACTAAGTAAACTGTGCACAAATGAATAAAGTATGGTGATAAAGTGGGTATGTACCGACATTGAATACTTCTACATGACATGAAGTTTGGATAAGATTTGTCATTTTAAGATAATATAGGTATAATTTTTTTGGCAATCCACATCAGAATTGATGAAAACCTACAAATGTTGTAACTCAGGTGTTTCATAATTGTATATTCTCATGCGAGTTACAACATTTGTGGAGTGTGTATTGTAACACCTGAATCACACCATTAAAGTTCAATAATGTTCACTCTCAGACCGTCTCTAGTAACTAATAAGGGCTGTCAATCTGTACATGCATATTAACAAGAGATGGTTCAAATTATAGTTTATTTTCCTGTCAAATTGGATAGATAAAATGCATAAGAAAATTAACAAATGAATGATCCTTACTGTATGGTGTTTAACTATTTTCGTCTGAATTTGCACAGGTTGAAAACAATAACTGTCCAATTATAAAAATAGCAGGTGATGTTCAATTTGACCTGCGATTTTTCTTTGAAGAAAAGAAAAACAGCAGATCATCAAAAGTTTTCTATTTCGGACCCTGGATGGATCAGAAGCCTAATTAATGAAATTGACTGACCTTCACCTGTTTTATCGAGGTCAAATTTAGCACAAGCAATAAATTTTAAAGGAGGGAAGATGAGCTCTCCAAATTCATCATACTTGTGCAATTGGTGACTGACTAGAAGCCTATCCCATTTGACTGGACCTATTTTCTCTAGGTTATATACTTTATATTATGATATAACATGAAATATAGCTAGGCATTCTAAATTGATACCACATATATGCATCTGATGATGGACCTGAACTCTTTGAATATGACTGATGTTGACCTGTTTTCTCAAGGTCAAACACTGTATGTTAAGTCACATGTTAACTGCCAACATACACTCCAAATCTAACATTGTCATCATTTTGTTGTGGCTGTGGTTGTCTTCCAGAACAATTTAACGAATTTTGCACTTGTTCCAACAGCTTCATGCTTCAACAGTAACTTAAACCATGCTGTATCGGCTGAGTTGTTGAAACACCCTCCATTTCCTAGCTCTGACATACTGCATCATTGTCGAAATATGGGTACCATGACAGAGTGATAGATCACACAGCCAGTGAAGGTTCCTGATTTACATTGAATGTCCTTATTGCCTAAGTAATATTAGCAGCATTTTACAACAACAACAATTCACTGACTTACAATGAAAAATTATAGTGAAAGGTATTTATTTTTTGTTCTTTGGCATTTTTATTTGCTGGCATTGTTTCAGATAGAGTACAACAGCGTAATTCATACAATCAGAAATAAAAAGGGGGTTAAAGTCTTTATGTTCAAACTTTCATAGGAAATATAAAAGTGGCAATTTGAAATTTTATTTTATTCATTTTTATACGCCCGCCAAAAGGCGGACGTATTATGTGATGGCGGTTTCCGTCTGTCCGTCGTGTCCGGTCTATATCTGGAACAGTTTTCTATTTACAGTTCTAATTTTTGGTGAGTGGATACCCTATGGGGAGACGATGTGTCGCGTACCAAAATGAAGGTCAACGTCAGAGGTCAAAGGTCACTGGCCTAAAAAACGGGAAATCACTGAAGTGTTCGTGTCCGGTCTATATCTGTGAACGTTTTCTATCCACAGTTGCAATTTTTTGTGAGTGGATACGCTAGGTGGAGACGATGTGTCGCATACCGAAATTGAGGTCGCGGCCAGAGGTCAAAGGTCACTGTTGCCTAAAATCAGGAAATCATGAATCATTGACAGTTTTCTATCTATAGTTCTAATTTTTGATGAGTGGATGCCCTAGGGGAAAAAGATATGTTGCATACCAAATGTAGGTCGAGGTCAGAGGTCAAAGGTCAGTGTGACCGAAAAATCAGGAATTCATTACAAATTTCTAATTTTTTATGAGTGGATTCATTAGGGGGAAATGAAGTGTCGCATAACAAAATATAGGTCAAGGTCGAAGGTCAAAGGTCACTGTATCCCCAAAATCAGGAAATTATTAAAAATAACATTTCTTTGTGTCAGTAGATACATTAGGGGGACATGATGTGTCACATATCAAAATGTAGGTCAAGGCCAAAGGTCAAGGTCACTGTGACCCCAAAATCATGAAATTGTTAAAAATCATGATTTTTTTAGTCCATTGAGAAATTACGGGTAGCCGTTTTGTCATGTACCAAAATTTAGACCCGGGTCAGTAGTCAAGATCACTGTGATCCCAGAATCAAGGTCAAAACTCAGTGCGACCTAAAAATCAGGAAAGCATTAAAAATTACCAATTCTTTGTGAGTGAATTCAATAGGGGGAAATGAAGTGTCGCATACCAAAAATTAGATCAAGGTCAAAGGTCACTGTGACCCCCAAATCAGAAAATTTTAAAAAGAACATTTCTTTTGTGTCAGTAGATACATTTGGGGGACACGATGTGTCACATACCAAAATGTAGGTCAAGGTCACTGACCCCAAAATCTTCAAATTGTTAAAAATCATGGTTTTTTGTGTCCATTGAGAAATTACGGGGAGACAGTTTATCATGTACCAAAATTTAGGTCAAGGTCAATGTCACTGTGACTCCAGAATCAAGAAATCTTTGAAAATTACTTTTTTTGTGTCTGGATACATTAGGAGGACATGATGTGTCACGTATCAAAATGTAGGTCAAGGCCGAAAGTCAAGGTCACTGTGACCCCCAAAATCATGAAATTCATAAAAATCATGATTTTTTTTTGTGTCCATTGATACATTGAGGGAAGACAATGTGTCATGTACCAATATTTAGGTCAAGGTCAAAGGTCAAGGTCACTGTGACCCCAAAATCAGGAAATCATTAAAAGTCACATTTTCCTATGCCTGTCGAAGATGAGGTCATGTAATGCAATGTTGATGTTGGCTGCGTTCTGTCCATTCATCCATTAACATTTGTTGTCCGTGCGATAACTCTAGTTTCAAGGTATGGATTGGTACCAAACTTTGAGTATACCTTACTCGCATGGCAAAGAGGAGCCATACATCAATTTGTCAAAGGTCAAGGTCACAGTCCCCCAAAACTGAATCAAGTTTAGCTGACTATATGTGTTAGGTTGGAATATTCAGAGTTCTCTTCCCTACATATATATGGCATTTGTCTTGTGGAGTTTGAAACAGCTACATTTAGTTAAACTGTTGTGAAATAAAAACCATACATTTACTAATTTAATGGGGAGAGGGGTCCTTTATGAACTTCACACCTGTTTATTAACTCAAGAACAAAGGTTTACTTCATCAGTTTCTTCTTCCTTCATTAAAAATTTTCTCGTTTGAAAGAAATCCATTTGCAGGAAAACTACTATTTTCTTGTGGTTGACTATTGTCGATTTCAGTGTGGGATATGTGAGCTCTCGGCTCTTGCTCCAAGGTCAACTAGTTACATGTACCAAGAGTTAAGCTCATTTTAGTGTATCATTCAATATAAGCTGTGATATATGTTATATTCTCAGAAGCACAAAATTGTAGACCTTTCTCTGGATTGCTAGCTAGCAATTGGAATCAAGGCTATTAAACAAACTTGAAATTTAGACCAATGTAATTCAAGATATACGGGCGTATATTGAAGCCCCTTGGGCTCTTGTTTTAATGTCGGTGGGTCCATGAAATGCAAAATAAAGTTGATATTGCCTCACACTGGGTTTCGCCCATTGGTGAAGAAATCCCTTCTCCGAGGCACTTCTACCAGGGATGATTCATGATTGCTCATCCTCCAGGAGTATGTGCCCCACCCTCTGTCTCATCCTACAAAAAATTTGCCACCCATAATAAGGGGTATTCCCAAATTGGGGAGATCTAAAGCCCTGTGGGTACCAAATTATGTGTCACAAAATTATCTGGGGAAATGCTCTTTGCCCGTGTTTCACACGAGCTTTAATTTATATATTCTTTGAGAGGCATTTTAGAGGTTGGAAACTATTATCCAAACAAATTGTTACCAGCTAATAAACAAAGAAGTTGGTATTCATTATGCCCCCCCTCTAATGCCCCCCCTCTAACTAGAGGGGGGGCATATAGCGATCGCTTTGTCCGTCCGTCTGTCCGTCCGAATTTCTTGTCCGCGCGATATCTCGGTTAATAATTGATGGACAGGATTGAAACTTGCATGGAATGTGGCCAGTGGCTCATAGTTGTGCAGCGTAGAGTTTTTTCCGAGTTCCGGTATCATTTTCAAGAGTTATGGCCCTTTTTCTGAAATCTCTGTGAATGGGACTTGTCCGGGCTGGATCTTGGTTAATATTGTATGAACAAGTATGAAATTTGCATGACATGTGGTCAGTGCCCCACAGTTGTGCAGCGTAAAGTTTCTCCCCGTTCCGCCTATATTTTCAAGAGTTATGGCCCTTTGTTCCTGAAATCTCCATGAATTGGGAATTTTCCGGGCTGGATCTTGGTTAATATTGTATGGACAATTATGAAATTTGCAGGGTATGTGGTCAGTGCCCTGTAGTTGTGCAGCGTGAAGTTTCTTCGCGTTTCGCATGTATTTTCAAGAGTTATGGCCCTTTGTTCATCAAGTCTTTGTGAATTTGGACTTGTCCAGGCTGGATCTCGGTTAATATTGTATGGACAAGTATGGAATTTGCAGGATATGTGGTGAGTGCCCTGTAGTTGTGCAGTGTGAAGTTTCTCCGCGTTTCGCGTATATTTCAAGAGTTATGGCCCTTTTGTTCTTGAAATCTTGGTGAACTGGGACTTGTCCGGGCTGGATCTCGGTTAATATTGTATGGACAATTATGGAATTTGCATGATATGTGGTCAGTACCCCATAGGTGTGCAGCGTGAAGTTTCTCTGCTTTCGGTTATATTTTCAAGAGTTATGGCCTTTTGTTCATCAAACCTAAATGAATGGGATATATTTATTTGTGCAAAGCACATTCCAAAGTAGATCACATAGGTCCTGAAGTATGAAATTGCCCCAAAAAGAGTGAATTGGATGCAAAATTCAAAGTTCACGATCGCTTAATAATTTCACCACAATATACTCCCAAGGAATGTAGGTCTCGTAACCAGTTCACATTTTTGAATTTGGCGAAAGTCCCGGGTGGAATATGTACATGTATTATGCGAGGCATGCCGAAAAAAGTGACTGAAACAGAATTTTTATAATTAGCCAAATTAGGCCTCCACAGACCAATACAAAACAGAACAATGGTGGAGCAGTGTCGGATTAAAGCGGAAGGGGGGCATACAATTGAGCAATCTCTGATTGCTTCCTTGCTGCGTTATTTGTTTGGTTACTAATCTATAAAGTCTAGCTGATAGAATGGTTAAGGCAGCCCTAGATGATGAGGTTGATCCTGTTGGAATCTCATACAGCTTTTCAGACCATCTATCTTTGCTTATGTGAGAAAGTTGTTGTATTTCATGTATTCCATGCCCCTCACAGTGAAACATATTCTTATCGACTGTATACATGTAGATTTTAAGATTGTGAGAGATACTTTTATCGAGAAGCTACTTTGGAAGATCTTTTTAATCAGGTAAAAGAAGACTGTATTTTAGATTTAATATTTGAGAGAGATCGGTTTGTTGTATAAATTTTAATGTATGTACATGTTTTTAATGCTTTAAGATTACTAAGTTATTAACTTGAATACTTAGAATTTTGTTTGATCGTCGCTATATAGCTGAAATATTGCTGAACGTGATGTCAAACCTTAATTCTCTCTCTCTCCCTCTATATAGTCTGGATTATTGGAGTCATTAAATCATATATTGATGTATTTTGGGGAGCAATTTGAAAGTGATCAAATGTCATTAGACCACAAGAGATTTTGTAAAGCACAAATCTCCCTGAACCACCAGACTGCTGAACTGTAACCTGTACTTTTTTGTTTCAGAGTGTATCAGACAAGGATATGATTGGAAAGGACTTCCTAGGGAATGTGTTACTGACAATGGAGCAACTTAAGGCACTCTCCCTTAAGGTAATCTTCACGGAAATTAATCAATTCAAATTGATGCAAATTCATCTTATAGAATACCTGATTTGGGTATGTTTCTAAAATTTCTTGGCAGTGAAGACAGTGAAGAGGTAGAATTAATTCACTACAGCCGCTTTGGGCTTTGTGCACACTCCAGGTTATGATAAGAATAGGCCTCAGCTTCTCAGACAGCTTGTCATAAGAGGTGACTAACTGGGGCACCTGTGGGGTTCCCGGGTGTGAAAAGTAATAGGACCCAAACGTCGTGATATGACAAAAATATAGTTGAAAGCGACGTTAAATCATATTTACTCAATCACTATTTCACTCATTCCTCTGCTACCCTTATCCCATGGTTGATGCTTTTACCATATATCAACAACCCTCACAATTAGCCACGGCATTCAGCAATTGCCGAGGTAAACGCTGTGACATAGGTAAACGCTGTGACATAATCAGCCCGCCACAGCAAATTTTAACATGGTTAAATGGGTGTTACTTTGATGGCACTTGAGTTTTACCGAGGTGAGTTTTCCAAATTGTGAGGGCTGTATCAAATTGTACTTGATAATTGTAACCATATAGAAATACTACAACCTCTGACAATGTCCTTTTCCGAATATTTTCAGGAATCCTCTCAGTGGTACAAACTGGAGAGAACCAAATCAGGTCAGATTGAACTGCGGTGTTCCATTACCTCGGCAGATGGGAAGGTGGGTGGCAATAAACGTCACTAGATTTCTCTGTTTCTAGACTGCCCCGTAATATAGTAACGGTGATAACTTTATAAATATTAGGCTAGGCCTGGACTATAGGCAGGAGGGGACATAGCCTGGTATCAATAAATGAACAGGTGCACTAGGCAAGGTTGGTGATTCTGTTTCTGGTGATTGCTGAGAAAAATTTGTCCATGGGCTACTCGTGAATGTAGAGATAAGCATATCTTAGGAAAGAAATTAAAATATATGCATATCTTAGCAAAGCAATTTAGATATATATATACATGTAGCTTTAATAGTAAAGCATTATAGTGTTGTACCGGCATTGATTAATTTATGGGGATAAATTAATTTGTGTTGCGAGATGTGAATTTGCTTGTGTAGGTTCAGAGACTTGCATTTATCCACTGAAAAGTGATTTGGATATATTCAGCAATGAACACAGGTAACAGGGTTCTCATTAACATCCAGTTTTTAGCTCGTCACTTCTTTCCCGCTACCCAGAATTTGATTCCCTTGCTTGGATCAATTACACAGCATCATTGTTAAGAAAATCACATCAGGGGAGACAAATCATGTTTGTAAGGGGGGCAACTCTGTACCATTTTGTGTTCAGTCTGTCTTTCAATTGACCAACTCCAGTTCCTTAATGACAACCCGGGCCTTAAAATTATGGCTGAAGGGGGTGTTGCAACTATTTGATGGGCTGATTTTTGTACTGTATTGTACTGGCGGCATGATATACTAACCATATATTGTTTTCATGCATTGGTTAATATTGAAAGTAATGAGGGCATAGCTCTCAGAGGGCAAGAGCCATTTGTTTTTGTCACATATTTAACTTGTTTGACTGAGAAATTATATCCATCAAGATGGGCCACTTTACTTTTCCTGACACTCTGTTGAAGGGGAGTTAACTTTTTATGTCATTGACATCTACTCCTGCTGGCAAATGCAAATGACAGCGTAGCAAAACACATGAAAGCTACGATGTCTTCTCAGTTATTTTATGCATAACAATTTTGAGAGAGAGAATTAAGGTTGAACACGACGTTAAACCTTAATTCTCGCTCTCTCTCCCTCTCTCTCTTCCAACATTGAAATTTTGGGAAAATCTGTTCAGAATCAAAGAAAATCTCCAATGCCTCCTAGTTTATTTTGGAAGTGTCGTGATGTCCGACCCTCAATGCTACAATATGAGTGTGTCCTAGTCTGGTCTTTCGAGTCTTCAAATCCAAATACAGCTCTGTCTGTGGCATACTGTTTTATTAGATTTGATAAGCCCTGTCTTTCATCCTCTGAGTATTACATTCAGTAACATGACAATTACGATGATTCCCCATGTCTCTAATGTGGCAAATGTACTTGATTACGAAGTGCCATTGACAGCTCTTGCCCTGCAGGCTGTAAATGATGTCATTGCCCATACTCGGTTACAAAACCAGAGGGTGACGTAAAGTGGTCCATTATTGCTACAGCTCTTTAAGAAAGACAGAATAATGGGTTGATGAAATTCATTTATCAAGAGTATTGTGATTGTTATCATTGCTTCCTTGTTTTTGGTGATTTTTTTATTTGTGATTTGCATCTCTTTGAATATTTTCTTTGTCATTTTACTTGAATTCACCAGAAAAGTGAATTCTATGGTTGTGGACCATATAGTGTTTGTAACCTTTGTCATGAATCCAACACACACACATCTTAATAATATACTACAACAAATGAGAAATAATGGTCCTTACTAATGAAATTCTTCACGAACATGCTCAGAAAAGTTTTAGGGGAGGGGAGGGGGTCATCGGTAGGTATAACAAAATGGTCTTGGGATCCCAGAATCAGCAGGTTAGGGAGATTCCGCTCTATAAAATGGATATAAAAAAGGTCGTTTCTGCTCAATAAATCAGTTGACTTAATGAATTCATCAGAATCTTAAGGCACACACAGACAAAAATATCCCCATCAAATAGTAGTAAAAAATAAATTGTCATCTATCTGATTTGCATAATAATAGGCCGAATGTTTGTCCTGTCATTTGAAACAACATTGACTGGTTCTTCAAATGACAAATTAATTTTAGGACATGGAACAATAGATAGATTAATTTGCATGAAGTTTTGGAGCATTGGTTAAGAAGGAATCGAAAGTTATTGAGCAAAAATGACCTTTATTACCTCCATTTTTGAGAGCAGGATCCCTGACATGATGGATCAGTCCAACGGGTTTGATAATCTTATTCATGTTAAAGAATTAATGAAATATAGTTGTAGTTTTTTCTGGAGCATCAACCATTCCTGTCATTCATAAATTTATAAGGCAGTTCACACTATGCATAATGATGTTGATCTTATATATACATGTACTACCATAGTAGTATGATTATATTTTTCTAATTATACATGTATCTCTATATTTAGAACAAATTGTCACATATTCATTATTAATTGTTTTGACGATTATATTTTGCTATTACATACTATGTTGTTGATTGCAATTTTTTTTTTTTTTTTTTTTTTTTTTTTAAATTAAATCTATTTTTTTTTCTTCAACTATCTTTTATAATTAAACACTACCCTTAGAAGCCAGCATTTTAAATTCAAATCTAGTAAAATTTGAAGAAAAAAATGTTACGGTACACCTTGACAGCCTTAGACTATGAAATATATGCACCATCACTTGTGGAACAGTTATTTCCCCTGCCCCAACTGATACTATTCAGGATTTATCTATGCAGTATATGATGTAGGATTTATCTCCCTTGTAATGTGAAAGATTGCCAGCCAGTTTAATTCCTGTGACAGCACTGGTTTGGGCCAGTAGTGATACAGGGGTTACTGGTTTCAGATGGACAATTATATTCAGCTTTGCAAAGTATTCCA
Organism: Hanleya hanleyi; assembly: GCA_036873755.1. NCBI lineage: Eukaryota > Metazoa > Mollusca > Polyplacophora > Lepidopleurida > Hanleyidae > Hanleya > Hanleya hanleyi. The sequence goes on from JAVTVY010015947.1 coordinate 40,673, forward strand.
AATCAGATATTGGACATTTAATTGAAGTGATGGGAATGTATTTTATAGCCACAAAAGCTGGATAAATATTCTAATGATCAGCATTGTTCTAACAGTTCTTCTATTCATGTCCACTTAAAATTTCTCTGCTTTCCTTTTCAAATTAATCAAATAGAGTATTTTATTGTTAACTATATACATATATGTTTGATCTTATTCATAGATTGCTGTGTAGTATAATACTCAGGTTATGTTTAACATGTTATTTGTGTTTTGTATGCCAATATGAGATTGACCCAGAATAATGGTCACATGCAGAATACACATTTTATAGAACAATGTTTCACAGCAGAGAGCATTACGCATGTCCTGCGGTCTGAATCCTCAGTCAGAGGATGGCATTAGTCACATGACGTCACACCGAGGTACTGGGCAGTGCATGTTCATTTTATCAAACCAATTTCTACGTTTCCGCTTCGAACTTCCATTGATATATCAGGCCCTCTTCAATGTTTAAAGAACTTATACATAGACAAGAGATGTGTCACTGATCTTGAAACCATTTGAATTTCGAATTGTGTCATAGAAGAGTGTTATTGATGGCCTACACAACCACCATATTAGGAAAAATGACGTCACTGCTTGAGAATGATATCTCCCTACATTTAATCGGTGTGTAGGTTTTAATTGGTTTGTCTCTCGTTCGTAGATGAAATTTACACCTCAGATTTGTTAAGTTGGTATCAAGTATCAAGGCAGGTTCAAAGTGGGAACTTAGAAATTGGGTGATAAATGACGATGTGAAGATTGTATTGTTCTGAATTTAAATCATTTGTAAACCTCCTACATTTAATCGGTGTGTAGGTCCTAATTGGTTTGTCTCTCGTTCGTAGGTGAAATTTACACCCCGGATTTTTAAGTTGGTATCAAGGCAGGTTTGAAGTGGGAACTTAGAAATTGGCTAGACAAATGAAGATGTGAAGATTGTATTGTTCTGAATTTAAATCATCTGTAAACCTCATTGGTGAAATATGAATAAAAAATTCCAACATTGCCCATGTAAACCAATGGCTTGTTGCCTAATCTCTGTGTGACGTCATATAGACAACGACATCATTTTGCACCTCTGAAAATTCTTATGTCCAGACATTCCTATTAGAACTTTGACAAGTAATATTATACTCATATTAATAGTGCTTTCTTGAAAATGTTCATAATAAGCTTATAATATCTCATTAACAAGGATCGATAAAATAATGATACTAATCGTAACATATCGAGCTTTGGCAAATAAAACATTATTTTAACAAAATGGATGGAATTCACTTATTTTTGAACAATGAATTCTCTTGGTATATGGTGTATATGACTTCTGATGAAAAACACTGAAATTCCAAATATTTTTTTTCACCCTTGTTTGGCAGACCAAGTTACATCAGTTCAAAGTACATCTTGCCTTTTCTGAACTCTGGCGATAATGTTATATGTGCCCTCAACAGAAAATTCCTTCAATTATTACAATATGTTCCTTGTGTATTTGAAATAAGGATGGCTCGGAAGCATTGTTCAACGAAAAATATGCCATACAAATCAACACAGTGATGGTTTGGTGTTCATCAGCACTAAAATCCAGTACCGGTAATGACAGTCATCCTATGTTGAAACTTATCTAAACTACTACATGGGAGAAAAACATTGTCACATGACCTGGTACACGTCATCAGTCGAGGGGAAGCAGCAGAACTAACAGAAATATGCCGCGCAGCGATTCAACATATATATACCCAAATTCCCATAATGTTAAGGTTCTGGAAACAATAACTCAAGTTTGTACTGTTATTGACTGACTGTTTTGCTTCTGTTTGCAATAACATAACAGTAAGAAAACTGAAATGATACAGAACTGCATGTTTGTGATATTCAATTTGACCTTAATTTCACCCATGCACTTAAATGTGAATTGTGGTTCTGGCATAGAGGTAGAATTTACTGTGGTGTTTTTTTGCATATAACATTTTGAGCATTATGCATTATTTTTCTTCCTGTATTATTAAATTCAGTGAGTTTTGTTCAACCCTTCCTCAATTTGCATTTTCACTGGTTTACTGGGTGGATGGGTTAATAAATCAAAATCTTTCAAATTGATCAATTTTTTGGCGGAACTAAACACAACTTTCTTTTTCTTTTTGTTTCCAGAACCTTAACTTCAGCAACAACAATAACAACAAAATCATTAAACCACCAGCGTCCCATCAACAGACCTCCATAAAACAACTCGCTGCCCAAACTATCCCAACCTTTATGTCAATGTCACCAAACGGTAACATTAGCGATCTGAACAGTAATTACTCTGAACCTACATCCATTGAGATCAGTCCGGAACCCAAGTCACTTGTGTTGCCGGTGTCTTCAGTGCCGCCCGTTTCGCCTGTGTCATCAGTGTCGCCTGTGTCACCAGTGTCGCCTACAGACTCCAGTTTGAACGATTCCTCCTTCATGTCCATAGAAGACTCATCTATAGAGATTCCCGCCTCTCCCACTATCACCGCTCCTGTCATCCGCCATTTTCCTGATCCAGTAATTACACCCGAGACTCCAAATCAAATTCCACAACAACTTACCGTGGTAAGTAAACTTATATGCTACAATACCCCTGCTCAATAAATGCAGCAGACTTTTTATCAAAAGTACGAGTTCAGATCATCTTTGTTAGCCAAGCCATGATGAACCTCCATACATCGCCTTGGTTGAAATGGCCAGTGTAAGTTGAATGAGTCGGTTATGTACGTAATTAAGTGGTTATTACCATATGTATTACCATGAAGGCTGCCATCATGGATTTCGCAGCTATGTGAAAGGTGAAAGCCACGCTGTTTGGGTCAACTTTGAAAAAAAGGCGAATTAATCTGGGGGAATAACTGGGAGATAACTCCTTCAAATTTCTGTAGAGTGTCAGAGAGCAAAATACGACTTGCAGTGGTCATTCCAGATGTTACACAACTTCGTTATAGCGAAAAGATATGATGTTCATTTCCCTAATTAATTTAACCTGCCACGATTGGCTATCATATTCAAAACTTACATTAGAGAACTTAACTTCTACTCAGCTTGAAAAGTCTCAATTTGTATTATATATAATTTGTGTATCATAGCCGTTTGTAGTCAATTTCACTCAAACTCCTCCACAATATTGAAGTACTGTACCAGATATAAGCATGTTCTGGTATAGGCTTTGGTGATGGTTCGAAAGAAGACATGTGACAGGCGAGCTATCAGGTGTTGTGAAATTCATACTGGTCACATTATGACTACAAGAAATTAAACATTATCTATTTGATCATGATGGTAGGGGATCATTTTTGCAAGCATTCCTCATAGGTACTGTATTGTTTAGATGCACAGATAATTGCCGTCAAAGAATCTACAACTTGGTAACCCTTAAATTTAGGGCTGTTCCAGAAAACTGTACATGGGGTGGGGGGAAGACTACTTTTTGACGCCAGCCACCCATTTACGATTTATCCTATCTTCCTAATGTTAAATGACTGTATCACCCACCATATATATACCAAAGAACTGAAAAAATTTCTTCCCATCCCATGTACTTTACTGGAACAGCCCTTATATATATGTTTAAAAAAATGTGAAAATCATTATCTGTATTTAGCATAAGGGCTGTTCCATTTAAAAAGGTATGGGAGGGGAGGAAGGCACTCAATATAGTATTCTATGGGTCATGGGAGGAAATTCCCTTCAATTCATGTTACAACATTGGGAAGGCCAATAACATTTCTATGGGTGGTGAGGTGTAATTCAAAGCTGCCTTCCGTCCCTCCCATACCTTTTTAAATGGAACAGCCCTAATTTGACCTGAATAAAAAAGGTCCTGAAATGTCGTATCCTTCACATTGTGTCAAAATGTGGCATTTTGTCAGAAATGTCCTGACACCTTATTCCTCATGACAATTTCAGCCCAATGGTGGACGACCCAGAGATGAGGTAGATGAGCCACAGAAGCCAGCTGGGAAGACCCTGACTGAATCCCCACAACAGAAAAGGTTGTTACCAGGCCGGACAGGACTTAGAATGAAGCGCTCTGTGTCTGATGTCAACGTTAGTCAGAATAGGGATAAGGCGGGACAGGGGGGATCACCCGGCTCACCAAGATTGAGGCCGGCAGAATCGTAAGACTTGTCTTCTCATTTACCAAACTAGTACACCACCTAACACTTATTATCATTCCCTTCCCTACATTAATCACTAGCAGTAGTATTTACCAGTTACCAATACCTCTCCTCTCACCATCCTACTTAATATATTTATTACCTGTTGGGTTAACCATTTGAGCCCCACTAATCCACACCTTCCCTGTGGTACGGTCATATCATTATCATCAACATGTTCATTTCTGCTGTACTGGTGATAAGATTGAATGTTTACATTCATCCCTAGCCATGCTTTGTCAGATGCCATACCATGGCAGATATCGTGGGTCTGCTCTAACAAAGATCAGTCTTATTTTTTGGAGTTCCAAACCACATTCGTGACCTCTTGACCTCTCCGAATATACACATATTTGAATGAATATAGAGCCAGGCAATTTTTCTGTGTATTTCATCCCCTGTGAAATCACATGCATGTCCATGTTCATGTTTGTTTTGAATTAAGAGATGTCATTCTCTTCGTGGCATGGAGTATACAGAACTGCCTGTGGATTGAGGATCAACTGTATAATCGGGATCTCTCACATGCATTGCCTATATTAATTTGTGAAAAGAAATTCATAGTCTAGTTTCGGGATAACCTATACATGTAATAGGGTTAGGTTCGGGTTAGGGAGCTTCTTGAAATGGGGGCATGCTAGGAACTGGCATAAGGCATTCCAAACAGAGTGGCATGGTGCACCGGGTTGGAACTCCTAGGAACTTCATGGAATACTTTGTGGAACTCGGCAGACAAAGGATGCTTATGCCATACCATGCAATGGCATGGAGGGAATGGCATATGCCATTCCAATAGGAACTCCTCTCCATCCAGTTTAGAACACGAAACTGGGCATGGTGTATCCCATTTGGATAACCGGCATATGCCATTCCTACAAACGAACTCCTGCCTAATTTCAAGAAGCCCCCTTAGTGGGTATGAGTTAAAGAATACAGAGGGGGATTTTTCCAAAGCCTCAAGGAAGCCACAGGTGCATGATGACAGGTGTTATTCACTACTGCACCAAATATACCATGTATGTCCTTGGTATTAGCAAGTGTTTATGTGTATCATTTAAGCAGGAAGGCCTGGAATCTTTGCACATACATAAAAAGTTGTCTTGGGTTTAATTTTCAGTATGTCATCATGCTCATACATTCATTCTTTGTCATTTCATGCTTCATGTAGTAAGATGTCGCTAACATGGTGCTGGTATTCTATCTTCATTTCACAAGATATTTTTTTCGAGTTATATGTAATCCTGTCCAAGGTGAGGGCGCATCTCATATTTTTTCCTCTGAATAGTTTACTGAAATGAAACAAGTAACCTTAATGATATCCCCCCCTTCCCCCCTCCCCAATCACTTCCTTTCATAGGACTAGTGAAATTTGGATGGTTGACATCATACACATGCTGCTTTCTATTTTAATCCACTTCGTAATAATTTAACCCAATTTTTAGTTCATTAATTTCAAATTAAATTTCGGTTGCCACTATATCATGCTATATGGTCTAACCTTAGTCAGGCAGTCAGAAAAGCTATATTGCCTCAGTCACAAAGCTGATTGGTGGAGATAATGATACCTGATTGGATAGAAAAGATCATTAAGGATCCTGTGGTCCATTCTGATTGGTTGATAACAATGGTCTAATCTGCAGAGGTAAGATTATATGAAAGGGGTATAATTCATGGCCAATGAAAAATCCAGATATATTGAAAATTGATATGAGATAGTTTCTTGGCTCTATATCTAAAAAAAAAAGAATTTAGATGTACTGATATTTCCAATGGTATAAATTTATAAAACTTATGATACACATGTATATCATTTGTCATGATATTTAGTTTCATGAAGCAATACCTGGATTAAATTGTTTTGTCGAATATTAAACACTGAAATTTCATTGGCTATGAACTAAGCCTATTGATGTCTTCGAATGAAACCTGGTTTACAAAGATTTCACATATTTATTAAGCATGTTGAAGTAAAAATAAATAGATGTTTTATCAAGGACAAGCTTTCCATGTTTCGAAAATTTGTCTTCTCATGTATTCTTGAATAGGTTCTCCTGTGTATGTTTTCAAAAAGATGACATTGTTCAACAAATTTCACCTTGCTGAAATTCTTGAAAACACATCCTCAGACATTTCTTTGATTCAAGGTTTCATACAAGACGTTCTCGAAGTATTAGAAGCTAATTCTCATAATGCAGCTTTGACCAAATGGTTATAAATTATATAGATGCATGGCATGATGAGAAGTAGTTTTAACATATATATGCATGATGTTTTATGTATTAAAATGTAGAGCAAATAAATAGCATGTTTCTCGCATAGTGCTTACTTATCCGCTTGTATTTGGTACATGTGTAGAGGACTGTCGCTTCAGCCCAGGAATCGTGGTAGGAGGAGGTATCACAGCTTTGCATTGCTTTCTCTTTGCATGCTCACATTTCGCCGCTTTCTTCACCATGTTTCTGTTGTACTAGCTGTTTCTGTTCTCACGTTGTCTGGTTTATGGTTTCCCATAACATATCAGTTTCTTGTTAAGTGGTTGATTTGTAGCACCAAATGGTAGCATGTTCATGTATACAAACAGCACTAACAGTAGAGGCCGGTTCAGCATGTTGAGCATTTCAAGCATGTTCAGCATGGCATTAACATAATAACATGTGCATACTAATAGATTTGTGTGTTATATCACGAAACAATCAAGTTCCCTGGTGAGATATGATTAAATCCTTGAAAACCCATTTTGTATTTTTTTTCATTCAGTATTTGTGAAGTAAAGTTAAGTCATATAGTGACCCAATTTAATTCATAGCACCCCCAACTTTACATCCTACTGATTAGTTGTTACGGAACTAAATGTGATATTGAAGGTGATTGGATACTGTCTGACAGACTGCCTTTACCAAGTTACCTTGATACCTCCATTTATGTTTGAAAATACTTAACCTGCATTATTTAGACAGACCAGGAGTCCACCTCACCCATCGATATCATACACACAACCACATTCAAAATTTATTTAGGTAGCAAATGAAGGTAAAAGAAAAATCTTATGTGTCTTCAAGAAAGCAAATGAATGACCGATAATATCAAAATGAAAGTTTGAAACAACGATATTCTTAACCCCAGATTAAAACACAACAACACCTAGAAGTACATACACCTTGTAAACCTGTTGGTTTTTAGGAAACGTTACCTTTCAATAATTCCAATACAATACTACTACTCCGGCAGTTTATTTTTATCCCCTCCCCTTTAAACTGGTTTACCTCTGTGTAATACTATGTTTTTGAGTTAGTTGCGTGGTACTAGTATTCCATGTTTACAATATGTGTTTTGTTGGTTTTTACCCCTCGGCCATTTTGGCCTCGGGGGTATTGTCGTCGCCATGTACGTCCGTCCGTACGTCTGACCATCCGTTAACGCATTTTAGGCAAGACCGCTTGAGACACAACCACCAAATTTTCAACACTTATTTATCTAGTGCTAAGTCAGACGCCTATCGAAAGTGGCTCCCTCGGCCCATATTTTACAGAGTTATGCCCTTTTACAGATATATTAATTTCTATTTCTGTCCTATATACCTGAATGTAACCAGCTATATCTGCAGAACTGTGTTCGGTATACATGTAGCTACTATATTTTGGAAACTTATTTATATTGTTGTATTATACAAGCCAACAAAGGATTACTCGTCTCGGCTTATGGAGTTATGCCCGTTTCGGATGTAATAATCTCCGATTTTGTTATTTGTAGCTGAATGTACAAGTTATATCTGCAGATCCGTGTTTTCTTATTTCAAATGACCGCTATCTTTTGCTCGAGTGGTATGCCACTTCACAACACTCCGAGGATCTCTCAAAGAATGAAGAATGTAATGTATCAGTGAATGTATGTGTGCTGGACCATCCTTGCTGACCCCTGATACACATGACAATGAACTGGGTTCCTAGGAAATGCCACAGAAAATTTCAGCTAATCAGTGAAGCAACATCCTGATATTGACCAATCAGAACATTTGTTCTCCTGATGACCATGACATGTTATCATGTGACAAAATACAGCATGTGCCCCCTGCACCCTACTTGAGTCTTGTTTATCTACTGCGCCCCAACTGTGCCCTATTTCTTCATCTCATCCACCCTGTTGCACCCTAATTGCGCCCCCGGGAATGCTCCCCAGAAACTGGAAATAGCGGAGTGGGCTTTCTGATGATGTACCTTGATTGGCTATGTATAACTTACCATGCACCGTCACACTTTTGCCGGTTTGCCGGTCAAATGTTCGAACAACAGGAAAAAATTAAATTTTTGACCCACCGACGTGTGATACCCAACTCAATATCTCAAGCACACAGTCTCAGCTTCCCACTAAAATCATCATTAGTTTTCCTGTTTGCTTTGTCTGAAGACATGTTTTACAAACGGGGAAAGAATATTTTTTAAATTTCGCTTTTTACTGTGCAAAAAGGTGAAATAATTCCAAGGTTGCTGACCATGATAGCGACTCTCTGTCTCTCAAGGCTCAACAACACTGTCATATATCTGAGATATCACATTATTCACACCTGCCATTTGCATGCCAGATATCTATAAAACTATTGACAATTGCAGTAAACCCATTGGTGAGCTGTTCATAGCTACATGTACATGCAGGGTGACCCAAGATGATTGAAGAACTAGCTATTACATGTATCATCAGTCAGACATGCACACTTCATATTCGGCTTTACCTGGTCTACGCCAGTTTCAAAGAATCAGCAAAGAGATGTATTCCTGATGGGATGCGGCGTCACATGCATATAATTCATCTACGATGGCGGTGTATTTTTAGTTAGTAATTGTGAAATCGAGTATAATGTTCAGCCATCCAGTCAGATGTAAGGTCCTCCCTGTGTGTGTTTGGGTCTATAAGGGCGATGTCTGTCAATGTTTGACTCTGTGATCTGGTTGTTCAGAATGAATGACTGTGAAGCGTGAGCAACTCTCATTGGCTCCCCCTTTATTCTTCTGTACTGGTATCAGAAGTGTGGCAGTCAGTGGAATTTTCTGGAATTATTTGTCACTGTATCGTTTCCACAATTGTCTCGTCGTTTGGCCTGATATTCTTTGCTTGACATGATTTTCCCATTTCTTTTATATTTGAGTTCGGCTTTTAAAATTTTTGTGAGTATTCCCATTGCAGTTTTAACTTGACCCTCAACCTTGTTCACCAAGTTTCTGCCTCGCACTGGCCCTGTTGCTACATTGTTTTGCTCGACTTGCACTCAGTAATCAGGTTAGGGCAATTCCGCTGTCTAAAATGCAGGTTTAAATGGTTGTTTTTGCTCATTAAATCAGTTCACATAATGAATTCTGCAAAATTGTCTTGAGGGCACACAGACATATATCCCCATCAAATGGCAGTAAAAAAATAGTCATCTATCTAATTTGCATAATAATAGGTCATATCTGTCATGCTATTAAAACAACATTGACTGGTTCTTCAAATGGCAAATTTTTTGGGGACATGGAACAATAGATAGATTAATGCGCCTGAAGTTTTGAAGCATTGGTTTAGAAAAAATCAAAAGTTATCGAGCAAAAACAACCTTTTTTACCTCCATTTCAGAGAGCTGGATCGCTGTAGCCTGGTAATGTCATTTTGAGTGTCTGGCATTATTAATTCATTTAGAGCTTTGAGGATTTGATGAATAAAGTATTCTAAACATGCTAGTATTCTAAATTGTCAAAAATGACGAATACTAATTTGCTTCCAATCTTTGATGTGAAATGAATCAAAGTTGGTGCTTCAGTTTTTCAGTGCTCTCTTCCTTGAATCGTCAATGTAAGCTATAAAACTCTCTCCTCAAGCTTCATCCTGGTGTGAAATATCAGGATTTTTTTATGCAGTATAATTTGATGCTCAGTTCTAGGGATTCAGACAATTTAACAGAATTATTTCCCCGACACTTAAAATGCTCATCTTGTAGAACAAATTGACTGATGAGGAACTCAATCATGAATTACAATTAATACATTGTATATGTTCATGATTTGTGAATCAAATTAAATGTGAAGTTGTCAACTTTGCTGTTTGTTCCAGGCTTCGTTCATTTGGCGGATGGGACACACAGTCTACAGGTATGTGTCCATCGAACAAATTATCACTACTGAGAAATAAGAATCTACTTAGAAAACAAAAAGTATGAGTGAGCGTTATATTATTTTTACCCCACACGCAATTCTGCCCAAAGGATATTGTCATCATGTATGTATGTACGTTCATCCATCTTTGTTTTCTCATTACCATAAATGAATATGCATGCCTACTAGGTACACCAAACTTCACACATGCATCTGGTCACAAAACAGAAGCCTATCGAAAATCGATGATATCGACCCAGGGTTTTGTGTGGGGGGGGGGGGGTCACCAGGTCAGATTTTGTCAATCTGTCACCATTTAATTATCTGGAAAATGAATTCCTGGCAGCACCAAACTGGCATAACACATGCATGTGGTCATACAGCAGAAGTCTATTGCAAAGGGAGATTGACCTATTTCATGGGGGTCACCGGGTCAAAATTGTTGCTCGCCATCACCTATTGGTTCCAAATAAAGTATAAAACAGAGAAATCCGATGCATGCTGGCATGATAATCAATTTACCCAGACTGTTCAACTTAAATTGCTACAGAACACCAAAGCATTGGTTTGGTATCCTATGGTATGGGAATGAACAGTTCATTTCTTGCTCCAATGGAAATCCAATTTCAATCACCCCCAAATTTTGAGACAAAATTTAATCGGCAGGTTCTAATAAATTTGATCACCCTGAAAAATCATTGCAATAACGAAGGATTTTGAATCTTTTTTCTTTTTTTTTCAACTTCCTGCTCTAATAAATTTGATCATACCCTGATTTTATAGTAGAAAATTTCCCTTCCTGTGATTGAATTGTTAGAGGGATTACCATATATACCATATATAATTATTATATAATACCAGAGTCACATCGAAAATACTTTATCTTTCAGCAAGTAGCGTTCTGCCATCTGATAAGTTTTACAAAGTTCGGGGTCGACTGTTGTGGGCTGATGGTCTGGGAGAAGTTATGGGTGATATCTACTGTAAGATTCGAGTTGACAAGTAAGTTTTATGGCTAATGAGAGATATCTCTGCAGGCAGTAAGAGTTAGAGGACACGTGCCTCAATACCCCAATAATTTTATCTTATTTCATCCTGGATGTCAGTGACCACAGAATGTTTGGTTGTAGATGATTATGATAGTTCGTTGTTTTCAAGGGTCAACAAATTTTAATCAACTGTTAATAGTGCACTTTAAGTAAAACTGCAGCTAGAATTGTCTACCTTTCAAGAAGTGTTGATCTTCCGTTTTCAGCTTTTGCAGTTTCCAATGTTTGTGAAGTATATTTTTACCTTGGTAAGCAGGGTCGTTAACGTTAAGACAGATTGAACGCGACGTTAAACCTTAATTCTCTCTCTCTCTCTCTCTCTCAGAATTGAGACTAAGGTTGGCTTCTAGCTCCATCATGGTACCTTCACTAACTTGCATTCTTATATTTTTTACCCCTCAAGCAAATTTTGCACGAAGGGTATTGTTATCATCTGTGTCGTCTGTTCATCTGTCTGTCCGTGCATCTGTCTGTCCTTCTTTGTTTTGAACACGGTACCTCAAGAAGGATTATAGCCAGGCATTGTACATGTAAATTCATACCACATTTGATAAAAGGTCAGAAGCCTATTGAAAATGACCAAACTTGACCTATTTTTTATTTTCCAGTCGTCGTTCACATCATCGGAGTAAGAAGTTATCTCCAGGGAAAGTAATAGCCAAAACAGGATGGTTAAAACCGGAATCTGGGAAACTGGACATCAACTTTGCTTTCAATGTAGGTGTTTTGTTTTTTAATAATTAAGTTAAATGCTATTTTTAAAAAAAAACAAAAAAAAAACCCACAATATTGTCTAAGTTGTGTTGGACTACATGTAATGGAATACCATCAGAAATAAGCTTAATTAAATTCCATTGCAATAGCCAGGAAAAGAATACAATATGTGCTGGATATAAATTAAGAAAATAATCTTGAAATTTTAAAAAGGTGTGATATGTTATCTAGTATGGGATATTGATTTTATACTGCTATCGTATCTAATAAAGCTCAAGGTTGGTTCTAGGATATTGTCTAATTATTTTTGTACATTTTAGGTTGATGGAGGAAGGGGTGTAGCTGCTGAAGGTCTCATCATATTTGATTTAAAACAAGGACCTACATCTCATCTTGCCACAAAGGGTTTCAGCCTGAAATATCTCCTGGCGGGTGAGCAATATTTCCTCATGGATATTTTTTGGACAGATGGAATCTGTTCTACAGATTGATGATGTGTCCGCATTCAGTTTTCATATTAAAATTTCGTTATCAAACTTTGTCTTTTGATGATGAAGGTTTATACATATATGTTAATACTTTTGAAATTTCGATCAGAATGTTCTGAAACTTTTCAGGCATGCTTCAATAATATCAAGTAAAATCATCTTTTGTCAAGATTACCAACAATTGGACCTTCTGCAGTTTTGTGATAAGTTTTCATGTTGAAGTTTTTGGACTTCAAAATCTTTCCTCTCCACAGTTTCTGGATTAAGCCCCGCCCTACCCTCTGAACCTTAATATATACAGGGGGCTTATATCATGCTGAACCCATCCACTACCCTCTGAAGCATGTCCCAACCCTTGTCTCCTAAACTAAGCCTCACCCGACCCCATACCCATATTGAATTTGAGAGGTTACATCATACTACACTTATTGTACATGTACCCATCCACTACCCTCAGGAGCTTGTCCTCACCCCTGGGGCACTGAGCCCCAATCTCTATCTCCTAAACTAAGCCTTGTCTGACCCCATACTCTTACAGATTCCAAGAGATTACATCATGCTACACTTCTTGAACCCATCCATTACTTTCAGGAGCATACCCCCACTGCCTGGGCACTGAGCCCCCACCCTCTATCTCCTAAACTAAGCCTTGCCTGACCCCATACTCTTACAGATTCCAAGAGATTACATCATGCTACACTTCTTGAACCCATCCATTACTTTCAGGAGCATATCCCCACTGCCTGGGCACTGAGCCCCCACCCTCTATCTCCTAAACTAAGCCTTGCCTGACCCCATACTCTTACAGATTCCAAGAGATTACATCATGCTACACTTCTTGAACCCATCCATTACTTTCAGGAGCATATCCCCACTGCCTGGGCACTGAGCCCCCACCCTCTATCTCCTAAACTAAGCCTTGTCTGACCCCATACTCTTACAGATTCCAAGAGATTACATCATGCTACACTTCTTGAACCCATCCATTACTTTCAGGAGCATATCCCCACTGCCTGGGCACTGAGCCCCCACCCTCTATCTCCTAAACTAAGCCTTGTCTGACCCCATACTCTTACAGATTCCAAGAGATTACATCATGCTACACTTCTTGAACCCATCCATTACTTTCAGGAGCATATCCCTACTGCCTGGGCACTGAGCCCCCACCCTCTATCTCCTAAACTAAGCCTTGTCTGACCCCATACTCTTACAGATTCCAAGAGATTACATCATGCTACACTTCTTGAACCCATCCATTATTTTCAGGAGCATATCCCCACTGCCTGGGCACTGAGCCCCCACCCTCTATCTCCTAAACTAAGCCTTGCCTGACCCCATAGCCGTATAGATTCTGAGAGCTTACATTATGCTGCACTTATTGTACCCATCCACTGCACTCAAGAGCATGTCCCAACCCTGGCGACTCTGAGCTCCACCTTCTGTCTCCTGAATTAAGCCTTTTCCGATCCCACCCTCATACATGCTGCACTTATTCAACCATCCCACTACCATCGGGATCATGTCCCCAACCCTCTGTCTCCTAATTTCAGCCTCGCCCGACCCCATACCCTCTTATATGCTGGCAGATTACATCATACTATGCTTATTCAAGCCACCCACTACCTTCAGGAGCATGTCCCCAATCCCAGGGCACTGAGCCCCACCCACTATCTCCTAAAATAAGCCTTCCCCGACTCCATACGTTCACATATTCTGGGACCTTACATCCTGCTACATTTCTCAATGCATTTTCTGACTCCATAGCCCCCTACAGAGACTATCCAGTATGAAAAACAACTTAACAACTTCGTGAATACAGATATTGGAGAAATTGCTCTCCTCACAGAATTGAGAGGTGCGATTTATCATGGTCCTTCAATTTTCAAAAATAACGCACTGCTGTTGTAATTATTTCCTCTGCAGACACAGAGCTGGATGTTGATCTACCCCGCCATCTTCCCCTGGACAGTGGTATAGAGATAGACATGGTCATGTCACACAGTGCCCTCGACCCAGCCATTCTGAAAAAGAGGAGAGGGATTTTTCGATCATTTTCATTTGGAAGGCTTAACAAAGACAAGAAAGAAGACGATAAAAAACAAAGATCTGATGTGTAGGAACAAGGTTTACAGCGAAGTGAAAGAGAGATGCGTCCTGCGCTTTTCGGAAGATCCTGGAATGTTTCGATGTTTGAGTGAACTTTTATGCCTGAGCAAACTTCGTAACCCATTGTCACTTTCGCTAAAATTGCAAATATGTGTAGTTTACCAGTGTTTATGTCTCCGATGTGTATCTAGTCTAGATGTTACGCCAATGTTGTTTGACTGCTGCCAATGTACGAAAATTATGGAAAATTTCAAATTCCTAGCCAAATAAATACTAAGTACATGTCACTGAGTGATGATAGAATACATGACCTGAAGTAATATAGTCAGAAGTAAGCTTGTATGATTAGGTTTACATGATGGCATTGTCGTCAGAAACCAGATGCTGTTGGTACATACATTGGATTGTCACACGGTTATTCCTGTTTCAACCCAAGTTTTTGTTAAAGCAATAGGATTGTATTTTCATGTACATTTTGTTTGTATTTGTGGTTTCTCAGTCTAACTCGTCGAAGATGTATATCAAAGAGTATTTTGTCTCGAAATTTTACTAAGAGAAGGAAGGAGTGTTCATTTAATGTAATAGTTTCTGTTTGTGTCCCAAATCTTCACCTGTTATCACTTCAATGCCAATATCCTCCATTTGGAGATCTTCTGCAAACAAAATTATCTCCCTTGATCGCTGCGTCGATCGTCCGCCAGGTGGCGTGCACTCCGCGCATGTCCATCACTCTTTTTCCTTGCAGTCTTGGTGACAAGACCTGTTTTGAGAGAGCTCCTGTAAACAGTAACTTTTGGATTGTTATAGACGCACTCTAGGGTTATTTTTTATCTCCCGTAGTTCATTATGAACCAACGTAGTCGCCCAGCTATATAGATTTATAGGAACGAAGAATGTCGTCAGTTTTAATCAGTAAAGACTTGCATTTTTCTTTGTTTTCAAAGGTGTGTTTACAGTCACCTATGGCGACGCAGTCAACTCTGGAGAGCGGCCATTGACCTGGCAAGATGTCCAGCTGAGAAGCTACGCAGGCCCTCTTCAACGACTTGGCTGTAAACGAAGTTCCTACCAGCAACTTATCGTTGAAAACGATACTGTTGCCAGTGGAATTTTCACTACAGACCCGTGAAACAGTACAGATCACGGACACAGGATCACAGCTCCACGGCGAAACGCAGTACCCTGGAGCTACATTTTAAGATGGTGAACAACTTACAGACCCAAGACGGCCTAGTTCAAGTTCACCGGAGAAGATGAGTTACGGACTCTATACCGGAGCCGTTACAACTACGGATCTGGGCAGACCTCGGATTACAGTTCCCGTTCATCCAAGTCTCCGCAACTCAAGAAAGACAAGTCTACCAGCCGGGACCTGGTGGAGAACCGGGACCCGGGACAGAGCCGTACCCTGGACCTCCAAGGACCTCGACACCTTAGAGCACCGGGACTCCGACTGCAGAGCACCTCGGACCCGACCATCGGAGAGAGAGGTTATTTCCAGAGGCGGTACTACGGCCCGGAGCCGTACCTCGGGACAGAGAACGACACGGACCTATGAAGTTCGGACTTATCCAGTACGCCGAGAGTCTACGTCTCACCGGGAGTCCACACCTACAGACCACGGACTTTAGATCAGCATACGGGACCATGGCTCTGAGAGATCAGCCCAATGCAGAACTCCGAGACCCCGTCAAGCCAAGAGCCTACAGAGACTACGGAATACCGAGAGAATAGGCAAAGTGCAGACCAGTCAAGCCCAAGCCACGGCGATACGGTTTACTTCTACTGCACCGGCTAGAGTGCTGACACGGACTCTACTAGACAGCCCCGTCACAGTCACGGATCAAAGCGAGTCCTCGGATACCAACTCCCGTTCATCCAAGTCCCCAAAGAACCGCCGTACCCCGGAGACACAGACGGACACGGCGAAGAAAGCAGTCCGACAATCAAGATCACGGACTCCACCACTACAGCGGGACCCCGGCTCAAGCACAGCTCACCGGGCCCACGGCACGGAGTCACGGCCCTATACGGGACGCCGGGAGTCGGACAAGCCAAAGGCCTACAGGGACTGGAGCCGTAGCACGGAAAGGGAGACCTCACGGACCTATCCAGACCGCCGTAACTCCGATACCGGAGCACTACGGGAGAAAGCTACAGCCCAGAACCGTACCACGGCCTACAGCCGTACCACGGAACGGGATACTTCACGGACCTATCCAGCGCGCCGTGAATCTACATCTGAGAGGTCACGGACTCAAGCAGAACGGACTTATACAGATCACCGAGACTCCACATCCAAGAAGTCACGGACTTATGAGGAACGGACTCAGCCAGAACGCCGTGAGCCGGCCTCCACTCAAGTTTGGACCCGTACAACGGAACCACACCTCGGTACTACGCCACACCTCGGTACTACGGCAAGCAGATCTCGTTAACGAAGTCGCACACCGTTACAACGCCGAGATTCCTATCCTGTACGTCATCATCGGGAGAGGGACCATCCCAGACGTCGGACCCCTTCACCTAGTCCACCTAACCGGAGTCGGTACCATAGGTACCATACCCCGGAGCGACCTTACACCAGACAAGGAAGAAGCCGTTCACCGGTTTCCCGTCAACAAGCACGGGATAAACCGGAGCATCGGGATAACGCACCAGAGGTGGAAAGGAACCCGTGGATCACCATTCCACTGCACCGAGATTGGTCAAGAAGCACAGTCATCTCCCGACTATACAGCCCCTTACCATGGTAGAGGTCCCTTCACCGGAGACCCATGAGATGACACGACCCCATTCTGCTAGCGACGCAGACTCAGGTTCAGACTACGAGGATTGCGCACGACATTCCACTCACTCGCCATCCTCGTCTCATACAGAGTCACCTCCCTCCCATCAGTCGGAGGTAGAAGACAAGAACAAGGACGGACTACCGCTTAAAGCCAGGATAGCGGCGTTTCACACGCTGGTTCCAGAGATGCCCAGATCGGTGGTCGGCGATGACAAGCAGCCAGCTGACCCCGTCCGGAAACGGAAAAAACTTACAGCGGCAAGCCTGGACAAAAGGCAGTCATCTCCAGGCTTCACAGCCCCTTACCAGGGTAGAGTCCCTTCATCGGAGACCCGTGAGATGACACGACCCATTCTTCTTGCAACGGTGGGAGGCCCGTTGACCGAGTGATTTAGATTCCCGACATACAGTGTTGGCTATGAGGATCACGCACGACCTTTCACTTCCTCGGCATCCTCATCTCATACAGATTCACCTCCTACGTCAGGCGGAGGTAGAAGAATAAGACATGCTACCCTTCAAAGTCAGGATAGCGGCGGTACACACGTTGACTCCAGAGATGCCCAGACCGGTGGTCGGCGATGACAAGCAGCCGATGACCTCGCCGGGAACGAAGAAACTTACTACGACACCTCTTTACGGTTTTAACAAACCTTCTGAGGAGGAAGCTGCGCCAACCTGCGCACCATCTCCAGCATCAGCCAACCTATACGATGCACTGGATCGACAATTGGAGACTTCGTCATCTCTCCAGGAGCCCGGTCCTTACAAGGCTTACACTCTTCACGGAGACAATCCACCGTTCAGGGCCCGAAGTCTGAACCGGATCTTGACAGACTGTTGAACTTCACGAGGACACCAGCGGGGGTACTTCAACAGAGACAAGCCTGTGCTGTGGAAGATATGATGCTGACACAACACAGAATTACATCATACTCTGATTGGTGCCTGACGGCTATTTTCAAAGGTGATTCAGGATCCAGACGTGAAGCATAAGCGGGATCATTGACCTTTTTCACGGGCCAAGATGGAATTCTTCGGCGCCTTATCGACTCTTACACAGGAGATCGCCACGGAGGGTCTTTCCGGTCAGAACTCGGGACAACCCAAGCAAGATGCTCAGAGTGGTGTTCACCCTTACAAGAAAGGACAGTTCCAAGGTAAAGAGGGAATCTTCCGACCGGGACAGAGGTCAACCTCGTCAGTCAGAATTGATGGTTCTCAAGCTTCACCTTCAAACCACTAGTCATCCTTTCATCCTTCCCAAGCTTCGAGTCTTCACTCACCTGATGGTAGAACGGTCGACCCTGATGATATAGAAGATCAGCGTCGAAGAAGTCAGTCCTTACGTGACGTCTACCCCAGATCCCGACACTTCATCTGACGATCATCCTCAGTCTTCTAAGAACCGGATCCTACTCCTCATCGGATAATCTAGGACTCCACCTACACCCGACATCATGATCAGGGGAATCTATTTCGGGAAAAACGACTAGTCGGTTTTGACTTAACACGTTTTTCTTTGGAATGAGACACCCAGTCTACAATGGGCAAGCCTAGGTTCACATGAGGCCCCTTCCAAGGCCAAGTCGACACGGACCCGGACACTGGAATAGGACACGAGGATAGTCATCTCTAATCCGGAATGCGAGCCAGGACTCCAGAACAGGACCTCGGACTCCAGCATTCATCGGGATGACAGTAGAGACCGGACCAGACGACGGAGCCGGACACTTACTGAGCATATTCGACTCTACAGGAGTTGGACTCCAACTCCCGATTGTCGTCATTTTTCGACGTTTTCCAGAGGCCCTTTTCGAGTTTCGCCTCGATGATCATGGCGGTCCAGGGATATTTCCTGGGACCCCACGGATTATGTAGTACGGCTATATTCAAACGACAGGCAGGTTTCCGGCATTGGAACATGCACCGAGAACCAGACCATCAACACCATGACCCAGAGGTCCGTGGGATGGAACTACAGTCTACTACTCACCCGGGACCTAGCACAGTTTGGCTAGCTCCAGGTACTCCTCATTACAGTTTCTCAACTACAACTGATTCTGAGCGCAAGAACAAGCAATATAAGAATGCTCGTCCCGGAACATCTTCACCCCCCTTCCAGAGCGGTGATGCCTGAGGCAGTTTCAACCAAGCACATAGAAGTTCACATTCACCGATGCGGAATTCATAGCTTAGAGGGGTCCATTAGTCCGGCAACAGATAGCCGACACATCACTTGGATACCACGATAGACAAGCAACGCATCATCTTCCTTAGGGATATCTACGCTAGAAGGCGGTCCCCCTTGGAGGTTGCGGTTGTACAACACATCAGCACTGATTACGAACGTTCAGTACGGTCGTCAGTTACGTCAAGTTTGGGGGGGAGCAAGATTCCAGTCACCATCTTCTAGAAACATCGACACTGGTCCTAGCAGCATGGTATCAGCAATACCATGTCACAACACCATGTGTTTCACATCACTTCAGGGTTCCCGCCGACAGCTTCCTCCAGGCCCTACAGGGTACTACAACCGGAAGTTCACTTTCCCACGGAGGCACCGGGACCCGCAACGGCCGAACCCCCACGTCTGCTACGGTCCAGATTTTCCGTGCAGACCAGGGTTTTTTCTCCAGGACCAATTGTACAGACAATGACAGCAGCAAGCGACTATTTACTGTACAGTCGCATCAAGCCCGGAGAATGTACTATAGTAGAGGACCTGTGGCCAACACTGTTTCTGTTCCAGCAACAGCTGGGTTTTCCTTCTGCATTAGGGCAGAGAATCTCAGTCAAGCAGTACACAGGGGTATCACTCAGCATCATCCAGAGCTGTCAAGTTCACCCACGGAACCGACTACGTTCCAGCATTTCGGCTTTCCAGGGTCTTCACCTCACAGTCTCGCCGAACACATCAGTTACCACCCAAGGAAACCTGGATGTGGTACTAGGGCATTCTTGCGCCTGCCATTCAACCAGTTCTACCAACTACAGTCAAGATCCTGTCCTGCAAGACAGATCCATGACAGTCTCCACTACGCAATCAGAGCATTGCGCAGTAGAACCTAGTTCCTTGACAGGGATGACAGACTGGTCAACCAGATCCTTTCATCCCATCCCGGATCTCGTCATTTAGAACGATTCCACACGTCGGGGACCATACATCCAAAGACTGTACCAGATTCCAGCGCTACAGGTTTCGTGTACCTGCTGGAGGAGAAGAGGTTTTTTATATCCAGTCAGAGGTAAAAAACCAGTCAGAGGCCTAGAGCACTCTTTATAGAACCGACAAGAGGTTCCAGCTGTCTTCCTCTCTCATCACTTCTAACAGACCCATCACCGGACATCACTAGTCCATGATCACCGTCTGGGTTGAAGAAGACTGCCGACTGGGTTAACCAACTCGCCATCAACGCTCCTTCTCCTTTATGGAGACATCGTCTCACAAGATGAGCCAGTGTGACGCCCGGGCCACTTTGGGGAAAACTTATCGTTAAACGATACTGTTGACACCTGCGCTTGGACGATCAATTCAACTCATACTGATTGCTATCTTCAGACATGTCTGTACAGACAGATAGGATGACTACACTGGACCTATACCTACAACCTAGGGTATAGTCTACCACTCCTAAAAAAAAAAAAAAAGGGGGGGGGCACCGATCAAGCAAGCAAGATCCCGACAATTCGGTAAGTATAGAAGACATACCATGCCAGAGACAAAGGGACTTCAAGACATCACGATGGCATCTGATTATCTAGCTAAGTATGCGAGCAACGATGGAACAGAGTCCACCTCTCGCCGCATTACTTGTAATACCTTGAGCTCCCTACGCTTCTATACGACACGGGAATTATCAGGATATTATTAAGCATATTAGATTTACAAAATCAGAACAAGGCGTGCTCCGCTTAATCCAAAAGCAAGTCACAAGGCC
>JAVTVY010015948.1:0-59100 GCA_036873755.1 Hanleya hanleyi
CGTCCCGTTTGCACCTCGAGCTGACCAATTTCTGACTATACAGCATGGAATGGTAGGGTATGCGGGTCATTCCAGTGGTGGCAGGCAGAAAATCCGTGTAAGCATGAAGTAGCTACGGCGATTTTGCTGCGAGCGGCGGTGATACTAATTTTGTGAAAATATATGGGGATAGGGGGAAATGTGATCATTTGTGCTTGACTGGTTAAATCAAAACCAGAGATTCTATGTATCAAAATAAAGCCCATGCTTTTGACTAGAGAACAAAAATAATACAAAAAATTCAGAAAATTTTTCGACGTCACATTGACGTCATAATTACCCATATCGGTCCGGGGAAGGGGAAAACATGACCGTCGCTAAACTATTTGACCTATTTCCAGAAGGGAACAGAATTATGGATCAAAACTTTCTGGCATCATATCTTATCATACTGGGGTTATTCTAAGTCATTTTGAAGAAGCTTTGTGACAATGAATCATGACATTGATCACAAAGATAGGTACCGGTACCCTCAATAACATAGAGGCACTCGTTGGATTTTGGTGTTGAGATACATTTAGTCCTTTTAACATCGTCAAATCTAAGACTACTGTAACAAACTGTATATTGCTGAAAAGATGCCGCGGTGGCCCATCCAAATAAAGGACTTGCAAGGATTTTCGAGACATGACGTCATCATGATGTCATAATAGCCTCATATTATACATCCATTTTCACCTGTATTTAGTTCAGTTGAATACTTCACAAAAATAGGGCAGAACCCGCCACTAATTCCAGAATAAGGCATTTCGATGGTATTGGACTGGAAAAAACCCTTCAGGTTTAACATATCAGAAATCATAGTGAACAGCGTTGCAGGAAAACATCGAAATTGGGGAAACAAAATGGTCACCATTTATACAATAAATCACAATTACGAGCTCATTTAATGAGGCTAGAATCCTGTCATATGGCTCTCTTGGCGCATTTTCGGAATCCCAAACTATCATGGTATCTATGAGAACGGGGTTAAATGCACAGCAGATGGGCATTCTAAGCAGGGGTGGTAATTATCATAAAAAGTAGATAGGAAAAAGAAGGTTAAGCGGCAGGTGATATAATCTTTCAAGTCAAGATCATTGCTCGTCATAGAATAGTGCAGCATGGTAAATACTGTCATGAAGCCATAATAAAATAACGCGGATTCATCCAGGGTTTGACATACATGATATGTAAGATATTCTATCCGAGGGTCCTGCTTGATATCGTTTACCATGTCTTCGCAAAGTATCACTAAGGTTGAAATCTATGCAAAAGTAATGTCATATCTTACCTCTATGATATGCATAAATACATGTCATTAGACCCTTCATGCTTTCTGAAACCAACATTTAATGACTGTACTGTATAAGTTGGGAACAACAGGGCATTCATTTTATACATTACATAGAGCTGATTATCTGTCCGTTGCTTCATTATACAATGCCTGGGAATATTACAGGGACAAACAACGGATAACGTAACAATACAAAAGCTATGTTTCCATGTCGAATTGAGCCAGTGAATCTCTGTTCCAATTTAGAATGCGATCTATCTATCATCCCCATATATCCAACAGTATACCCTGACTCAACAGCACAATATATCTCACAGAGTGACTCAGCTCAAGGCTCTAATCAATTAAATAAAAAATGTGGTAGATTTTAAGAAGAATTCTCCAGAATAAATCTTGCTTCATCGATTGTTTATGCATATTCGTGAGATTGGATGACATTGACCCACAGATTACCTCTTTATTACTCGGAGAATGAACTTTCTGAGTCTGCTGTAGAAAAGGAACATGAAGTAGTTACTAGTAGAGTAAAACCAGCTGGGAACACCCATATACTAGTACTCAGCTACAATGATTTGTGTTCGCGCCGTTATTCTGGGCTTCGTCAGTTGAAACTAAAATTTGGTATCCAATGTACCTCTTTCACAACAGGAGTATATTACAATCTCTATTGGTTGGGGAATGGTTTTGAGGGGTACTAAAACAAATATAGTTTGCAGAGGTCATATTGCACCGTTAAATAACTATATTAAAGTTTACAAGAGTGTGAGCCTTGGTCGATGATCTTCTAAGCAATGCCAAATGGTATGCACCAAGGGTGTGTCGACTTTCATTACTATCAGTCGGCCATCCTGGGTACCTAGGAAAGCTTTCATGTAGAGTCATATGGTTGCTTCCTATAGTCGCCAAACGTCGTCAGTTTTCCCCACCTCTTGCATATCGCTCCAATCCACGCGCTCATCTTTGTTTTTGTTTTATCTTCTCTTATACTGCTTTATTTGGATTTGTATATATTGTTTCACTCCATGACAATGTGGTGTGGCGTACTCTCATATTCTTGCTCCATAGCCCCCCTCTCATTTACAGCTTGACAAATGGAATATCTTAATACCGATAAGCCATAACTATGTACTAGTTTGTTCTGTGGTGTTTATTCGTTTCGTAGGAGTGATGGTTCTTATAAGCTGATGCGTATTGTAATATAGCAATATTTCCACATCAAAAGTCCCACAGTATTTCGACAATTCCCTATAATGTCATAATGACATTACTTCCTCTGACTTAAGAAACTATACCCTCGATGAGATGCATAGTATGGGGTACAATGACCAAACAGCTAGGGCAGGTATACATGCCGTTTTAGTTTGGGCAAGGAAGACACAAACGAACAATTAATCTGCGAACATATGAATAACATACTCCGCGAAAGGGCAATCATCAGTTGTTCATACATCCGAAATGCGAATCTAATCTACCTAATAGAGATAATTAATCAAAACGAAAAAACAGTATGTTTAGTTGTATATGCATGCAAAACAGATGACAATGAACACAGCCAATTAGTTTACGGACCTATTATATGTTTTTCTGAGGACTCAACTAAACTTTTCACCTCTGATTTAGTTTGCGCTGTTCGTTTCTAAATTGTAATATTATACCTGATCTTTTTAAAAAAACTATTTCCATCAAGTTCACCTACACTAATTAATGACCGTTCGTCTGGCCTACATAATATACTGATGTTGAACATTCGTTTTGCTATCTACTGTTATACGTTTATCCGCTATTGGTCATTAATACCTCAATTGACTCACCAAGTCTTTTACATAAAGTGAACTGGTGGTGACTTCTCTTTGATCGTTCTTGAATAATCTTTCTACAGTGATGGAGAGAGAATTTTGATGCTATGATTAGATTTTGTGACTAGCTTGCATTTTTCCGATTTTAGCGATTTCCATGCACATATACACAATGAGCTTGATACATGTATGTTACACATGTTTCTGAATATAAAACTTCGGTCAATCAAGTTGCAATAAATGTACGGTTAAACTAAAGAAAGTGACTGATCCGTCGCTTAAACGCAAGATTTGATCACTTTCTTGGAAGGTACTTGTGGTCGATTATAACGCTGATTTTCAAGATTTCTAATCATTTCTCCCACCAATATTTCTGGAGACAGAAAAACATTATTCCCGGAAAACTAAATTAATTCCATGCGCTTTTTGGTAAAGAAATGCTAAAAATGCGAAAACGCAAAATTTTCAATACCCCTTTCGAGTGCTAATTTGTACATACTCATGATCCTTTGCCACAAGGATTTTGCACTCTGACTTAAAATGACCCTAGTAGGACAAAGTATGATGTCAGAAAGTTTCTGTTCATAATTCCTTTCCATTTCTGCATACGGGTGAAATAGATCGGTGTGGGTCAACCTGTCCCCCAACATCACACGTAGGGTAATTATGACGTCATTGTGACGTCGAATTTTTTTCATTTTTTTTGCATTATTTTTATTCTCTAGCGGAATGCATGAAATTTAATTTGGTGAATAACATCTATCGTTTTGCTTCTTCCAATTATAAACAAATGATTATACGCTCCCCTACCTCACAATATTTTTGGGAAATTAGTATCAACATCGCGCTCAGCAAAAGCGCTGTACCTAGCCTATGCCCATGCGAATCTTCGGCCTGCCACCCCTGGGCTAACCGACATACCCTGCTCTTGAAGACTGCAGGTTCAGAAATTGGTCAGCTCGAGGTGCGAACGGGAGCTAATTCTAGGCCCCTTATCTCGCACGGGCTCCCGGCCTATTATGGAAGATAAGACTATTTTTGTAACCCTACCCCCTATTGTCACAAAAATTGTACTTATTAACACAGGAGTAATTTCGAAGTGATTAAAAGGGTAGTGAGTCCCAGTTTATCGACTGTTAACAAATTGTTTCTTATTTGACATGTCCTAAAGCACATAAAAAACATAGTTTCGGTCTGTAGTGGGGGGGTGCAAGGTGAGCCCTAGTAGCTCACGGACTAAATCATTTGGATTAAGAATAGTGATAAGCGACACAGATTTGATATTTTTCGAATACCATGATGTCTTGCTGGAATCTTTGAAAACTGATTACCGTTTCTCTCTCGCATGAACCCTGTGGGGCTTCGGAGATTGACCTGGGATGTCGTTGTGCACACCGCAGGTCATGGTAAGAATATACCTCAGCTCCTCAGACAGCTTGTCGTAAGAGGCGACCAACTGAGGCACCCGTGGGGTTCCCGGGCATGAAAAGGAATAGGACCCCCACCTCCCCCCACCCCTCCCCGGCCCCGTGTGGTTCCCGAGTGCGAAAAGAAATAGGACCCAACGTCGTGATATGACTGAAATATAGTCGAAAGCGCATTAAATCATATATTCATTCACTCACTCACTTGCATGAAATTAGCCTAGTTTTATGTATATTATGATTTATTCTCTTAATTTGGTGCTAATGTTATTGAATTAGGTCTTTGGATTATAAACGCGAAAGTTCTTTAATGGACGACGGCTGAATATTGAATGATGGATTAGACGCTTGTAGACGCCCTGGGCACCAAGCCCCACCTTCTATCTCAAAAATTAACCCTCGCCCGACCCTGATTTATTGCGTTCGAGCTTATTTATCTAATATATTTTGCCAGAAAGTTTAAATTTGTGTGTAGTCTGCATTGTTGGCATAATTCTGCTACCCCTCAATGAATTGCAATCCGGCCTCCAAGTGGGTGAGCAGCATGAGTTTTGCCACGAAAGGGAGATTAATTTCCTGTACATGATGTCTGTACATGGATAGTCACACATGTCTCCAGCTAATCATATCGTAGGTAGTTATATCGTCGCTATATAGCCGAAATAGCGCTGAACGCGACGTTAAACCCTAACTCACTCACTCGCTGAATTGCAACCCCAACATGTAATCCGCCTTTCCCGATATCCGCCTCAGAAGGAATGCGGAGTGAGACGTGACCCGGTCGAACCTCGCCTGTAAATATTCCCTTTCTCCCTATGCTACAACGTGCAGACATGTTAATAATCAGTGATAACTGGTACAGCTTTGGAAAAGATTCAATAAATTACCCGACTATTTGGAGAAATGAAATGATTTTTGAGAGAGAAAGAATAAATTGGTCGTCAGCGGGATTCGAACCCACGACCCCGGCTTATCGCACAGATGCTCTACCATGTCTACCTACTTGAAGAATTTGGGGAAAAAAGAATCAGTCATGTTTATCCTAAGAAATATGTTGGCATCCATAAGTTGAACATATGTCAGATATCGCTCTTTAGAGATCGTACATGTACATAGGGAGAAATGAAAGTAGACTACCCAGATATGTGTATGCGGGGTTTCGACCGGTCGCTTCTTAGCTAGGTTTAACATAGCGCCTCGTGCGTTAAGGACACAAGATGCCATGTTAAAAAGTGGGCTAGTCACGTCTCAATTTCACACTCCGCCTGAGGTCTACAAGAGGAAAGGTGCATTTCATTGCTCTTCTGTTTTTGGCTTCAGGGCGACCAGGATTTATCCTGCATACGGCATGAATCGTAACTAACTGTCAAAGAAAAAAACATTCTGGGTAGCAAGCCTAGAACTTGGTAAAATCTCGAGACTCATGAAATGGAAGAAATGACAGAATTATCAGTGGAAGAACAGATGGAGAGCAAACCAGAAGATCTGACCTTCAAAGACAGTTCCTGGCTCGTTGAGCATGGTCGTCGCGATGATCAACAGGAGTCAAGTGAAACACACGAACTGGTGGACTCATTTAAGATACACACCCACGCCCAGGAATCTGTGCTCATTCACTCACCAGATCGGTCTGTCACTGTGAAAACTGAAACTTCCGCACAGTCGCAGGATCCAACAGAAGTTTATATCAATGAAGACGCAGTGAATTCGTGGGAATCTGTGACCTCTGAGCCAGTCCATTCATGGGAACCTGTCACCTCTGAGCCAGCCCATTCATGGGAATCTGTGACCTCTGAGCCAGTCCATTCATGGGAATCTGTGGCCTCTCAGTCAGCCCATTCATGGGAATCTGTGACCTCTCAACCAGTCCATTCATGGGAATCTGTGACCTCTGAGCCAGTCCATTCATGGGAACCTGTCACCTCTGAGCCAGCCCATTCATGGGAATCTGTGACCTCTGAGCCAGTCCATTCATGGGAACCTGTCACCTCTCAGTCAGCCCATTCATGGGAATCTGTGACCTCTGAGCCAGTCCATTCATGGGAATCTGTGGCCTCTCAGTCAGCCCATTCATGGGAATCTGTGACCTCTCAGCCAGTCCATTCATGGGAATCTGTGGCCTCTCTCACTTTCACATATGAAGACGGACGAAGATCAGCTCCGACGGTGGATCTCCTTGCCACACAGTTGAGCGCAATCAAGGAAGAGTCAAACGTAAGCTGGTTCTTTTTACCGTTCGTATTTCACTTGCATTCTGTTGTGATATTTGTAGGTTTGCATGTGAAATACCAGCACCAATTGACTTAGCTTCCAGAATAGATATTTCTGCTGATAGTGTATTGTGTTATTGGTGGGTATTCAGTTGAAGTTCATTATTAGGTTGGAGTAGTATAATGATATCCCAATCTCTCTCGGCACACTTCAATGAATGGTTAACTTATAGGAAAGGGCAATGTATTTTCATACATGTATGTGATGTTATAGATAAATCATGGATTAACCAGTTAGGGCCAACCGTCAGAGTTCGATATATCAATTTCTGATATTACCACGATCGAAAGCCCTTTTAATGATAAATTGATAGTTGGAATAGGACACTATTATCTATTCGCATCTCTGAAAAAACATTGGCGAGTTTACATTCGGGGTTTTTGCATTTTCATGATCAATTAATTTATTTCAAAAATACCTCAAACGTGCAAGTTTTGATACTTTCCCTGTGTATTTTCTTTGACAACTTGCTACCAATAATTAATCAGTAACATGAAAATATGCGTCAAATAATAAAACTTCATTTCAGTATCGTACTTCTAGAAACTTCGTTAAATTAAAAATCTCACAGTTCGGCAGAAAAACTGATTTTGTGAATAACTTCTGCAAAACAATTTTGCCGATGATGAAATTCTTAAACGCATAGTTTGTTCAGTAGGTGCAAGCATTCCGTCTAAGAAAATTGAGATAAAAATAGAATTTTTGCCAGAATCCACGCATAGTCACTTTTTAGCTAAAAGTGGAATTGGGGAAATGTTTTGCATGTTATAGAATTTTAACTATCTCGGGATTTGAGGCGGCGTTATACGGATATTTTTTCGCCAAAAAATTCATTTCACTACCGGAATTATGAAATATTCTTTAGAAAACGCTTGTATGGGAAGGTATGGGTTGACCCTAACCTATTAATTGGGATAATCCAATCCTCGTGTATATTTGGAATGTTTGTATTACTTACAACAGGATTTCGATGTTGCTGGAAGGTCGCGGAAAGAACCAGAGCCGCTCGCAGGTATCTACGAGTTCGAACCATCGGACGTCATTCACGGCTTTTTAGAAGGAAATGTCAGTCTTAGCCAAGTGAAGATGAAGGTTATCAACACGAAATCACACTCGAGGGATATTCCCTCCGAGAGCTCACATACGAACGATGCAGCAGCTACAGAACAAAATCCAGTTCCACATTCAAGAACACACATTAGAGAGAAGCCTTTTAAATGTCCAGTGTGTGATCACAGGTCATCCGAAAAGCGTCACCTTAACCGGCATTTACTAACACATAGAGAAAGGAAATGCACTTTCTGTGCGTACAGTTCGACAGACAGTAAGAGTTTCACTAGACATATGAAAAATCACAAACCATTCCAATGCACATTCTGTGACTACAGGGCCATCGCCAATAGTCACCTAGCTGCTCATTTGAAGATACATACTGGAGAAAAGCCATACAAATGCTCAATGTGTGAGTACAGAGCGATCACTAAGTATACGGTAGATAAACACACGGCAACACACACAGGAGAGAAGCCGTACGAATGCTCCTTGTGTGAGTATAAGGCTGCGAAGAGTTCTCATCTCATCACACATATGAGGACGCATACTGGAGAGAAGCCATACAAATGCAGACAGTGTGAATATAGCGGAAGCAGCAATGGAAATCTTGTGCAACATATGAGAACACATACCGGGGAGAAGCCATACAAATGCACACAGTGTGACTATGCGGCCGCTGTGCAAAGTCATCTCGTCGATCACACGCGAAGACATACCGGTGAAAAGCCATACCAATGCTCTCTTTGTGATTATCGGTCTACTAACAACACGGCTCTTGTTGGTCACATGAGGACACACACAGGAGAAAAGCCACACACGTGCTCGCACTGCGAGTACATGGCAACCACTCGTGGCCATCTTATCGCGCATATGAGAAGACATACCGGGGAAAAGCCACACAAATGCACAGTCTGTGAACATCGTGTTGCCAATAAAAGTAACCTTGTCGCGCATATGAGAAGACATACGGGGGAAAAACCGTACAAATGTACCATCTGTGATTATAGATCGAGCAGAAACCATATCCTTGTTCAGCATATGAAATTACACGCTGGAGAATAGTTCTGAAACGTGATAAGAGCGATTTCACCGGTTACAAACTAGTAGCAGGTTCTACTTGTGACTTAAATTCACACAAGTGTTTTACTACCTGATACAAAGTAGATTTTTCAGAACCAAGTCCGTGTAAAATTTGGGAGCGGCGCCAAATATGGGGCAACATTTTTCGAAAGGGAGAGTACTTTCATTATCTTATAGTAAACCGCATGCCCACCGAAGCCCCTTCTCCCCCCCCCCCCCCTCCCCCTTCGGGGATATATTAAGGTGGTGTTGTTCAGATACTCTGGCTTACATGGCTTGTGTTCTATCATAATCCGGTTGTTTGCCAAAAAAAAAAATGGTGGTGGGTGTGATCTTGACCCGCATCGCTGTGACCCATCCCTCATCAAGTTGATAAACTCCAATTTCTGTAAATAGCTAGGTTCTATGATCCCATTCATCTATCTGACTATAAACCTATGTTTATCATGCTTTTTGACTGTAGTTTGTGACAAAAAATAAAAGTATTATTGTGCTTGAAATGTTATACTATTATGACCACAAATTCCAATATAAGAGGCGATTAGTGTGTGTACTGGAGTAACTAACCATTGAACTTTGCACAATTGAAAAATAATTGGGACTCATATAATGAACCATACATCGTAAATCACGAATCATCATAGATTGCCCCAGGCAAGAAAATTATTTTCACTGGTGTAGAAGGACATCAAACGGGCCCGGTATAATCAATTTGGTATGAAAAGATTGGATTTTAACAAATACCTCCCCGAAATTATGATCAGAGAGATTGAGAAATGACCCAAACGACACTTCGCCCATGGCAGCGTTTTTAAATGTCTTTTATTCATTGAGCACAGAACCATGATCATGCTGATGACCTTGACCCATGCCTAAGATGAAATGTCATGGTGTATTGAAGACTGGTTTTGACATATGTATTGCGTTGAACGAAAAAACTGATGAAACCTCACATATTTTATCGTCATTTGTAATGTAATCATTTCATGTTGACTATCGATGGTTATGCCAGACTCAATCATTGAGCTAAGATAGCTGGAGACATATCAGTTCTACCAAATGTCTGCTTCGAGATAAAAATTTCCTTAGACGAAATTAGACGAATAGCAAGATTTAACAGTTTAGCAACACGAATTTCGGATGACTCCAATATGTCCGTCAACTTGAATTCCTAATTTTTTAATTATTTTTTCGATGTGGATCTTGCAAACAAGACTCGAAACATAGAGAGATATATCTGTATTGTCAGAAGGCTTGGCTTTGAGAAATTATATACTTTAAGCTACATGTATTATTATTACCTTGAATTATACGAGCAGCATGAAGATATGACTCAGATGAACTCACATGTGATCGTCGTTTTCAATTTAGCAATTTTATTCTCAGCTGAAGATTATGCCAATATAGCGAAAATGGACATGTGGTAATTCAAGAACACAATGTTTTATTTACATTTCATGCTACATTCCTTAGTTCAGGTGATATCGTTACAAGCTCTATCTTCTAAAATAGATAAAAACAAGAGTAGCGAAAAGAGATATTATCAAAGAAAATATTGATTGAAATTGTAGTTTAAGGGCCGCTTCCCATTCGGATTTCGCGGCCCATCAACTCAATGTTTTATTTGAATTTCGCGGTACATTTCTTTGTTTTTTGAGTATCTTTTCCAGCGCTAAGTATATAAATAAATAAATGAATAAATAAATAAATAATAAATAACAATGAGAGATTAGTAGGAGATATGAATAGAAGTAAATAAGAATCGCTATGTACAAGTTCGTAAGTCTCTTTCCGGTTTTTTGTTTAAGTTATACTGGTAAATATGAGTTCACTGTAATCGCGTGGATGATTCCTTTGTCTTGGTACCCCTTTGTACGCACAAAGCCGTCCAGAAAAATTTGGGAGAACCATGGGCGTCTTCAGGATTTTTCGAATCGACTTCCCTAACGACGCCCTTGGGAACAGGGTGGGTTCTTCCAGAAATCTGTGCCTCTAACAATTGCTTGGAGTGTGCATTGGGGCACAGGACGGCAGGTCTACGTCCTATATTGCGTGAAAGTCAAAGGATCATATTCTGTGTTGAGGCGTCAGTTCGGTGTCATCTATGGGGTAGGGTGTCGGTGTGGTTTAGGATTTGGTATTCTGGTTGCTCAGTTCGGTGGGGGGAGCGTGTCTGGCGTGGTATAGGGTCGAGTATTCTGGACGTTCTTGTGGACCGACGATGATGATCTTCATCATGTTCATCTCCATTTCTGAAAGTATATGATGAAAAAGTGTGTAGTATTCTTTTTTGTGGGTGACTTTATTTGTGTGCGTGGTTGTTTCTTGGACGTGTACTAATGATTTATGTCCTTGATTGATGAATTGGTAGCGGCCTTTAGGTTTTAGAGACGAATGGTTTAAACAATATTTTATTTCAGTAATGGATTGGTGAACAGGACAAGCCTATACTAACACCTCTCCAGATGACAATGGATGAATTTACATATAAATACAAACAAGATGACGGATGGTAAATGGAACTAAAACAAAAGTTGTGGCAATAAAGAAAGGAATATATAAATATATAAATAAATACGCAGCTCTTGATAACAATTCCGTTAGACGGTTATTTTCTAGAAAAACATTTGCACTGGATTGTAATTTTAAAATTCATGCATACATCTTCTCTCTGAAGTAATACAAAAATACTCACTACTGACAAATGATGAGTGATTGGCAAACATTGACATTGACCTTTAATCAAATTTTCTAAATCTTTCAGATTCTATACAGAATTGTTGTACGCTGTTTGCTATCTCTACATTGGATTCGTCATTAAGATCTGGATTACCAAATAAGAAGTACGAGCACAGGATGTAAATGTTGCACTGCCATTTTCTGCAAGTACTTCTTTTACAGCTGAGTTGAATATTCAGTTGGTAAATTTAACCCTTGATTACCGAATACAGCAGACATAGAACCATATTACACGAGTATACACGACGAATATTTGGGGGGTTAATCTACCGTGTGTTTATACAGTATACTCCCCCCGTTTTACATAAGAATGGAGCACATGGTCATTGAGTTATGACCTGCTACAAGGTAAACATGCGTTGCGTAGAGTTCTGACCTGTTCTGACATATTTATTCACGCTCATAGAAGAGTATTGCACTTAACTATCATATTACCAACTATATACAAGCATGATTATTGCCTATACAAACAGTTTTTGGACAAATACAAACCACAATTGATGGATCGCTTTCCTCCATGTGTTGTTGTTGTGTTGGAGGATTCCACACTTACGCCACACTATCGTCCGCCAGCAATTCGTATCTGATCGAGTATATGAATAGAAATGCCCAGCAAAATAGTACTACAGGTATCAGATACTAAAAATGCAAGAAGAATTATTGCGCAAGTAAGAAACGACTAGTGCCCTATAGAATGTATTTACTAAATCCATTTACAAAAATTGACAACAATAACTTGGAGTGCATGATGCATGGTGACGTCATGGTTCGCTGATTTCCGCAGGAATCGTCGGAAAACCCCGAATGCCATTTAACTCCCTACAACTGAGGCAAACCACCCAGATATATAGTCCCTTCACTAAAGGATAATTATTAATCAATAGACGATTTAATTGATATTATGACAATCCATTAATACATACTAAGGGAACATGTAAGGATTCGTTACACTTCGGGATGTTGAATGAATGTTAGATTTCCGGCGCATGTTTATACAGACAAGGTGCTTGACCCAGCCAGTTTGTGACGATGAAAATGGCGGGGCGGAGCTTTTGAAAAGAACGTAAAAATACACATGGAAAGAGGTTAATAATCCAACATTTGCTTCATTGTGTCTCCCTTGGCAGGTAGTATTTCACTTGATATAAGTGACGATCTTGCTCTGTGTCCAGTTGTCAAGGACGGTAATATCATAATTTTTATTCTGTACTATTAGTAATATTGTAAACAATACAGCGAATATTACCTACCCATAATTCCAAGCGACAAGTAAAGTGAAGAAGATGCCATGGCGGATCATTTGTCGCTCATTTCCTGCTTGCAAATTTTCAATTTTGAACCCATTCTCAATTCCTTTCCCAATTATCCGTGTGGGATCTGCTTGTGATTGATTTAAAGGAAGTTTATTGGGCGTTTTTAAATTCCTATCCAAGTAATGCACCCTGGCATCCTTACAGTTCAATGCGGTAAGTTGCAAGAGTGATTTCTTGGTGAAATAGGAATATATTTGATTTCTAATTGCATTGGAATAACCACAACAATCTGAACCAATGTATGCGAAATTTTCATCCAAATCCTTGTAGCCATTTTGGAGATATTTAGCAAACACTGCCTAGGACTATCATTTCGGTCAGTAATTTTGAATCTTCTTAGGTTTGCCCTTAAGTTTTCCTTTGTGAATGGAAAGCTCTGTTCGTGAAAAAAGGAGACGTGGGTCTAGTACTTCGACCACTTCATCTACAAGCAGGACGCCGAAAAAACAACGACAGGCAAGTGAACTATCAGTATCATTCGACTCTGAACTTAGTGACTCATTTGAGCAGGGGTTTGGTGTGCCCTCATTTGACGAAAATATGGCCGGGACCGACCTGACTGTACAACTTATACATGCTCTGAAAGATCCATCAGTAACCCAAGCTTTGTCCGACATTCTAACAGAGTCGGTTTCTCGATCAGTTGAAAAAAAATTCAACGATCGATTTGTGGAATTGGAAAATTCAATCAGTGAGCTTCGATCTATTGTGACTGAGAAAGGTGAAATAATCGCAGACCTTCGTAAAGAACTAAACGAAAACAACCAATACTCCAGACGAAACTCTGTGAGAATTGACGGGGTTCCCGAGGAGTTATCCGAGAGCACGGATGAAAAAGTGTTGAATATCGCCAAAACAATTAAATGTCCAATAACTATTGGAGATATAGACCGATCCCATCGCGTCGGAAAATCCTCCCCGCGTACAATCGTCTGCAAGTTTGCCACATACAGGGCCAGAAATTCCTTTATCACTAAACGAAAGTTACTGAAAGATACCCAGCCTGAGAATGCCTTACCTGTGTATATCAATGAACATTTGACCCCTCAGCGAGCAAATTTGGCCGCTAAGGCCCGTGATTTAAAACGGGAGAAGAAAATAAAGGACACTTGGACTCGAGACGGTACAGTTATTGTGAGACACCTTGATGACACAACTACCAGTCTAAGAACCGAATTGGACTTATCTGACCTGTTTTGAAAGCTGCCACCGCTATGGGCTCATTTGAGTAATGAAAGCCTGTACCCATAAAATTAAACTGTATA
Source organism: Hanleya hanleyi (assembly GCA_036873755.1). Taxonomy (NCBI): domain Eukaryota; kingdom Metazoa; phylum Mollusca; class Polyplacophora; order Lepidopleurida; family Hanleyidae; genus Hanleya; species Hanleya hanleyi. Next base: position 14,257 of record JAVTVY010015948.1, read on the forward strand.
CGAAATGAACATCTCTACTTTGATTTGAATGAACAGTTTGGACAATTATCTTGATATTACAGTTTTCTAACACTGTCCAACAGTCTACTATGCACAATTTTAATTTACAGTATATTTCAATCTACTTACTCAGAATCTACAAATATACCGGCTAAAATTAGTCAAAGCACCGAGTCTGACATATCTGACCTGTAAAAGTCGCTTCAATCTGGCACTCCTATGGGCTCATTTGAGTAAGGAAGCTTATATACATAAAATTAATTAAACTGTCTATGAAATGATAATTTCTACGTTCATTTGAACAATTGTCTTTCATATTACAGTTTCTTAACACTGTCCAACAGTCTACTATGCACAATTTTAATTTACAGTATATTTCATTCTACTTGCTCAGAATCTACAAATATACCGGCTAAAATAAGTCTAAGCTTCGAGTCTGACATATCTGACCTGCAAAAGTCGCTTCAATCTGGCACTCCTATGGGCTCATTTGAGAAAGGAAGCTTATATCCATAAAATTAAACTGTCTATGAAATGAAAATTTCTACTTGCATTTGAACAGTCAGTTTGAACAATTGTCTTTCATATTACAGTTTCTTAACACTGTCCAACCGTCTATTATGCACAACTTTAATTACAGTATTTCAATCACCTTACTCTGAATCTAAAAATATACTGGGTAAAGTAACTGGCCTGACGATGAAATGGACGTGCTTAGCACGAAATGAACATACCCACTATGAAATGAACAATTTGCTATTGCGTCTCAAGTACTTGCCGCCAAATTAATACTTCTGCTCCGACCAGGGTCTACCCGGGCTTTCACACTCAAAAGTTCCTTTGGGACTTTTTTGCTCTCCCAAATGTTTATTTTACTTAGCTTATTATTTATTAGTTTATGCTATGTAGCGTTAATAAGTTCCACTTCACATATTCATTGCTATATCTTCTATTCAATTACAATTGTCCAGTACTGTTTATCTTTACGAGAATTACGTCTTTTGCGTGCTCATGATCCTGCATTATTAAGGCATCAAAAGAATCCATTCCTAATAAATATGTATATATTCACCCGAATGACAAATCTTGGATAACAAGTAAAATTAAACATGAAATGAGAATCCGTGACAAACTATTTAAGCAATCAAGGGTCTCCAAAACGGAAAACAACGTTGTGCTTTTCAAGCGACAAAGAAATTACGTAAATTCACTCGTTCGTTCCGCGAAATAAGACAAAAACAGCAGAGAAAATTGAGATTGGTAGGGTTGGTTCTAAGGATTGGTGGAAGTTGAGTAAATCGTTTTTGAAGGACGGCAATGTTAACTTCAGCGAAATTCCACCGCTTGAGAGAAATGATGGTTCTTTTGCACATGGGAGTGAGGAAAAAGCTGAAATTTTAAATTCATTTTTTACAAGTATTGCTAGTATTGATGATTCGAATGTTCAGTTGCCTCCTTTATCCAAGTACACTGCTAATTCTTTAGACTCATTTATTATTACCCCTACTGATGTATTTGATATATTGTCTAACCTGAACACTACCAAAGCTATAGGACCAGATAAAATTAGCCCCAAATGCTTGTTCGAATCAAGAAATGTATTGTCACCAATACTTGCCCGTTTTTTTAACCAATCGTTGAAAAGCTCTAAATTTCCGACCGATTGGAAACTTGCAGATGTTACATCGCTATATAAAAAAGGTGAGCGTCACACATCTAGCAATTATCGCCCAATATCACTTTTAAGCTGTCTTAGCAAAGTGATGGAAAGAGTCGTATTTAAATATATATATAATTACTTAAGGCATGATATAACTCCATGCCAATCCGGTTTCCTCCCTTCACAATCTACCGTTACTCAACTGCTAGATATTTATTTCGATTTGACGAAAGCTCTTGATGAGCAGAAGGAAGTGCTTTTCTTATTTTTCGATATATCCAAAGCCTTCGATAGAGTTTGGCATAAAGGCCTCATTCACAAATTAAAGCAATTTGGCATTTGCGGTAGTCTTTTGACCTGGTTTGAAAGTTACCTTATGAGCCGTTGCCAGCGTGTCGTCATTCAAGGGAAGGAATCTACAATTTTACACCTCCATGCGGGCGTACCACAAGGTTCTGTTCTTGGTCCCCTTTTATTTATCTTATTTATAAACGACTTACCTGCTAACATTGTTAACAATATACGCCTTTTCGCAGATGACACGTGTTTATATATTATTTCCGATGACTTGTATTCACAGCTTGATTCTATCAATCGGGACTTGGGAAACATTACCGAATGGGCAAAAACATGGCTGGTGGACTTCAACTCGTCTAAACTGTTTCACTCCTAGCATCATTGCGGCAGTTACCGTCCTCCATTGTATTATCTTTTCAAAATTCAACCCTTCTAGAATCAGCGAACCACAAGCACCTTGGTGTCATATTGAACAATAAGGCCAACTGGAATGACCATATTGAAGATCTTGTGAAAAAAGCTCAGAAAAAACTGTCAATATTTAAGGGTTTAAAATATATACTGAATCGAAAATGTCTGGAAATCATGTACAAAAGTTTTCTAAGGCCGAGTTTGGAATATGCCGACGTCGTTTGGGACAATCTTACTCAAACATCTGCTATTAGACTTGAAAATATACAAAAAGACGCACTTCGAACTATAACCGGAATAACATGTAGTGCTAGTACCGAATCATTATATGAGGAAACTGGATTTAAGCCTCTGTCAATGAGACGAAAGGAGCACAGACTGGAAATGTTTTATCGAGTTGTAAATGGGATGACACCAGCTTCTCTGTTCGGCCATCTTCCTGTTATGGCAAATGAACGAAACCCCTATAATATTCGTAATGCAGATTTATTTACCCCATATAGGTGCCGAACTCAGTTATTTCAGAGATCCTTTTTCCCGACCACTCTTCGTGATTGGAATTTACTGCCCACCCCAATAACAAGCTCCCCAACATTAGCGATATTTAAAAGTAGATTGCAAAACATGACACGCATACCCCACCCTCCGCCTTGGTATTACGTTTGTTCTCGAAAAGAAAACATTATCTTATGTCGCCTGCGAAATGGTTGTAGCAATTTAAAAACTCACTTGTTCGATAACTTTCTGTCCAATTCCGCTTTATGCAATTGTAGAAATGCAGACGAAACCATTGAACATTTCTTTTTTCACTGTCCTTTATTCCGAGAGCAAAGAGTTTCACTTTTAAGTGACCTCGAAAATTTTTACCAGTTTTCGCGCGTGCCACCCGCTTTATTTCTGCTGCTAGGCGACCCCGAGCAAAATATCGAAACAAATACTAGTATCCTCTGTGCATTAGGAAAATTTGTTGCTTCCTCTAAACGGTTTGCCTGATTTATTTGTGCTATCATCATCACTTCAAATCCTATTTCTTTTGCGGCCAGCCAGGCTTGATGACTTGCGCAGAGCACGCAGAAGTTTTTCTCAACCATAGTTTCTGGACATTAATTAATTTCAATCTTTTTGATAAATTTTCTATTTTGATATTCACGTTAAACGCCATTACCTTATTTATATGTAATATAATCTGCTTTATTGCAATTTATATTTGTATGAATATACTGTGGACTGGGGAGACGTCCTGATAAGCATATGCTTATTTCGCTCCCTGTTGCCATTGAGCAAATAAAGTTACTTAAACCAAAAGGAGATTGATTTTTTCATTGGACCGTGAAGATGACCGCCCTAAGAGACCAAACTGGAGATATTAAATGACTAGATATATGCTTAATCATCCCCAAGACTGTTATTATCTTAGTGCTTATGTGTGTATATACACAATGAACACAATGTTTTATTTAGATTTCATGCTACATTCCTTAGTTCAGGTGATATCGTTACAAGCTCTATCTTCTAAAATAGATAAAAACAAGAGTAGCGAAGAGAGATATTATCAAAGAAAATAAATTCCCGACAACACACGAGGAGAAGAAAACAGAAATGCCACACAACCGTGCCCTGCTACACCACGTCAGCATCAGAACCACCGACAAAGTTTTTTTGATTGATTGAAATTGAAGTCTAAGGGCCGCTTCCCATTCGGATTTCGCGGCCCATCAACTCAATGTTTTATTCGAATTTCGCGGTACATTACTTTGTTTATTGAATATCTTTTCCAGCGCTAAATATATAAATAAATAAATAAATAGATAAATTATAAATAACAATGAGAGATTAGTAGGAGATATAAATAGAAGTAAATAAGAATCGCTCTTTGTACAAGTTCGTAAGGGTACAACAGTCAAGCTGTAGGAAAAGGAGATTGATTTTTTCATTGGACCGTGAAGATGACCGCCCGAAGAGACCAAACTGGAGATATTAAATGACTAGATATATGCTTAATCATCCCCAAGACTGTTATTATCTTAGTGCTTATGTGTGTATATACATCGTCTTGGTTTATATGATGCTTTATTGCATTTTGTGCATTGTAGGAGCGCATTAAGATAGACTTATTACTGCGTCTCCCACTATCGTCTTGGTAGCAAGCCATATATTTACATATATCACAAACATCCAGACTTACGTTTTGACTTACCGGTATCATTTTGACCAAGGTACAAGTTCACAAAAACTGTTTGTATTGTTGTATATATCTTGTAATTTATAGTGTAATGTATATTATTTGTATCATGTTCATTTTCTATTTATTGTAATAAAGAGATGAAGGTAATGATTCGGCTTTTGGCTTTATTCACATGCATGTTATTCATAAATCCTGAACACATGTGTTGCTGTGGTATACCATGAATCAATCCAGCAATATCGATAAGTCGCGTTTCGAATTGTCTCATTTTATCTTCGTCAGTTTCATATATCTATGCTGCCAATTGGCGTTGAGAAATTCTATACTTTAAGCTAGTAATATGTATAAACATTGCCTTGAATTATACGAGCAACATGAAGATATGGCTCAGATTAACTCACATGTCGCCGTTTTCAACTGAGCAATTTTATTGTCAGCTGAAGATTATGCCAATATAACGAAAATGGACATGTGGTAATTCAAGAACACAATGTTTTATTTACATTTCATGATACATTCCTTAGTTCAGGTGATATCGTTACAAGCTCTACCTTCTAAAATAGATAAAAACAAGAGTAGCGAAGAGAGATATTATCAAAGAAAATAAATTACCTCAATGAATATGTATGGCGCGATCATTTGCACAACAAATCTATTTCAAAACATTTCTATGCCAGATTAGGCAAGCGGATTTCACGGCCCATAAACACAATGCTTTGTTCATGTCCCATTATAATTTTGTTGTTCAATTAATAGATTTACGAGCACTACAGGGACCTAGATTAAAACAAACTAAAAAAGATGATCATTGAGGAAAGTGTTCAACAGCGAAAATCATATAGAAACGGTAATATACAAAAGTCTATTAATGTATTTCTATGACTTTCTACGATCTAGACAGTGATCACAATTACCGGTAATTATTATCTATACAACAAAAGAATACATTTGGTATTAACCGTATTTTGAGCCCCTGTGAATCGATATCAGTGTAGAAATTACTTCATTGATAGGCAATTGTCACCTGCGAAATAGGGGCTAGTCAGCATGATACCTCAAGAGGGATGACGCCATTTACTCTAGCTTACCAGGAGATATAAAAAGTCTCAATAAAAAATTAATTCTGCAATTAGCGGCTGGGCGGATAAATGGGGCTTCAAATTTTCCGCTCTCAAATCAACGGGTATTATATTCTCAAACAATAAACACATTGACGTTAAACTAACACTAGGAGGTCAGAAAATTGTACTCAAAAATAGTGTTAAATACCTAGGTATATTAAGGTAGTGTTAAGCTATCCTGGCTTACATGGCTTATCAGCCATGAAACAGAACACCGATGACGACAAATATTATAAAACAGCACCAAGTGGAGATGAACATGATGAAGATCATCATCGTCGGTCCAGAAGAACGTCCAGAATCAGAATAACCGACCCTATACCACGCCAGACACGCTACCTCATAGATGTCACCGAACTGAACAACCAGAACATCAAATCCTAAACCACACCGACACGCTACCCCATAAATGACACCGAACTGACGCCTTAACACAGAATATGATCCTTTGACTTTCACGCAATATAGGACGTAGACCTGCCGTCCTGTGCCCCGATACACACTCCAAGCAATTGTTACAGGCACAAATTTCTGGAAGAACCCACCCTTTTCCCAAGGGCGTCGTTAGGGAAGTCGATTCGAAAAATCCTGAAGACGCCCATGGTTCTCCCAGTATTTTCTGGACGGCCTTGTGCGTACAAAGGGGTACCAAGACAAAGGAATCATCCACGCGATTACAGTGAACTCATATTTACCAGTATAACTTAACCAAAAACCAGAAAGAGACTTACGAACTTGTACATAGCGATTCTTATTTACTTCTATTTATATCTCCTACTAATATCTCATTGTTATTTATTCATTTATTTCTTTATATATTTAGCGCTGGAAAAGATATTCTAAAAACAAAGAAATGTACCGCGAAATTCAAATAAAACATTGAGTTGATGGGCCGCGAAATCCGAATGGGAAGCGGCCCTTAAACTACAATTTCAATCAATTACATGGCTTATGTTCTATCATAATCCGGTTGTTTGCCAAACAATTTGTGGTGAGTGTGGTCTTGACCCGCATCGCTGAGACCCATCCCTCATCAAGTTGATAAACTCCAATTTCTGTAAATAGCTAGGTTCTCTGGTCCCATTCATCTATCTGACTATAATCCTCTGTTTATCATGCTTATTTACTGCAATTTGTGACAGAAAATAAAAGTATTATTGTGCTTGAAAATTTATACTATTATGACCACAAATTCCAATATGGCGTCGAATATGGCCGTCATATCCGTTAAAATTGCATATTTTCCCGGTATGTTCTGAGGAATGAGCATTTGAACATTCAAGATTGGAATTCGTGAATATAAGAGGCGATTAGTGTGTGTACTGGAGTAACTAACCATTGAACTTTGCACAATTGAAAAATTCTTGGGACTCATATAATGAACCATACATCGTAAATCATGAATCATCATAGATTGCCCCAGGCAAGAAAATTATTTTCACTGGTGCAGAAGGACATCAAACGGGCCCGATATAATCAATTTGGTATGAAAAGATTGGATTTTAGCAAATACCTCCCCCAAATTATGATCATAGAGAGATATATCTGTATTGTCAGAAGGCTTGGCTTTGAGAAATTATATACTTTAAGCTACATGTATTATTATTACCTTGAATTATACGAGCAGCACGAAGATATGACTCAGATGAACTCACATGTGATCGCCTTTTTCAAATGAGCAATTTTATTCTGAGCTGAAGATTATGCCAATATAGCGAAAATGGACATGTGGTAATTCAAGAACACAATGTTTTATTTAGATTTCATGCTACATTCCTTAGTTCAGGTGATATCGTTACAAGCTCTATCTTCTAAAATAGATAAAAACAAGAGTAGCGAAGAGAGATATTATCAAAGAAAACACTGTTTCATCTTATACTTTCAGAAATGGAGATGAACACGAGGAAGGTCATCATCGTCGGTCCATAAGAACGTCCAGAACCAGAATACTCGACCCTATACCACGCCAGACACGCTACCCCATAGATGTCCACTTATGACGTAATTGCCATTACAGAGAGTAAGTTAACGACAAGTGTTAGTAGCGACAAAATTAAGATGCCGGGATATCAATTTCCACCCATACGATTAGATCGGACCAACGAAGATGGGGGCGGAGGAGTAGTGGTCTATGTTAAAAACAGTTTGATATGCAAGGACCGTGACGATCTTGATATTCCCGGTCTGGAAGCAAAATGGCTGGTGGTGAAGAGTAAAAATCAAAACTTACTGATAGGGGTCTTTTATAGACCACCGTCTGCACGGGCATTTTATTGGGATCTTATTGACGAATCGATTTCTAATGCTCGTTCTGATCCAAGTAATAAATGTATCATTGTGGGAGATTTTAATGTCGACTGTCTCATTAACACCCCTGAAAAAATTAAATATTTAGAAACAATTTACGACATTCGACAAATGATAACCGACCCCACGCGTATCACCGCTACTTCACAAAGCCTATTGGACTTAGCGTTTGTGTCATGCCCCAGTTATGTATCTTCGTCGGGCGTTATTCCACCCTTCTGTAGTGATCATCATGGTGTATTTATTAATCTGAAAGCACGTGCCGCAAAAAATCGATATTACAAACGTACTATTTGGGATTACGAAAAAATGAATATTTCCGGCATGAAAGAAAGTTTATCACAATCGAATTGGGACAACATATTTGATAATGGCGACATAGACGCCATAGCAGAAAACTTTTCTAACCACATAATCTCTACTATTAGGAACTATATTCCAAATAAAACTGTTACAATCAGGCCATCCGATTGTCCTTGGATGACTGGCACACTCCGTAGACAAATGAGACTACGTGATAGAAGTCATCGCAAAGCTAAGAACAGTAATCTCCCAGATGACTGGGCAAATTTCAGAAAGATAAGAAACGAAACAATTGCTATGATCCGTGAGGCAAAGCAATCTTACAGTGATAAATTGGACAATAAACTAGGCGGATCCCCAAAGAACTCTCAAACTTGGTGGAAATTGTTAAAATCATACTTTCGAGATAGTGGCCAATCGAAAGTGCAAACAACTCCAATCGAATACGACAACAAAATAGCTAGCGAGCCTGATGAAATAGCTGAGACTTTTAATAAGTATTTCTCTGATCAGTCTGTCTTGGACGAGGAAAACATAGAAGTGCCTAATACTGAATTTAACCCTAACTCCATTGACAACATCGAACTAAGTGTTGGTGAAGTTAAGGATCTTCTGCTGTGCCTCGACGTTAATAAATCGAACGGGCCTGATGGTATTAATAATCGTATTTTAAAATCAGTTGCTGCTGAATTAGCTGTACCTCTTACGAGGCTGTTTAACATATCACTGGCCACCGGCCGAGTACCTCAAATATGGAAAATAGCTCAAGTTATCCCAATTTATAAAAAAGGGTCGATACATTGTCCTTCAAACTATAGACCAATTTCACTAACTTGTTCTATGTTTAAGGTATTTGAAAAGGCAGTTTATAAGTACGTACACAACTTTTTACTTGATGACTCTATTATCACCCCTTTCAATCCGGATTTATTGCTGGTGATTGCACTGTATACCAATTAATTGATATTTATGACTTTATTGGCAAAGCAATGGACAATCGAAAAGATGTTCGAGCGGTATTTTTTGACATAAGTAAGGCGTTTGATCGGGTGTGGCACAGGGCTCTTTTGTCCAAATTAGAAGCTGTTGGTATAAGGCATAAGTTACTACACTGGTTCGCCAGTTACTTGTCTCAGAGAAAACAGTTTGTTACAATTACCAATGGTAAATCTACTTTATCAGAATTAAAAGCGGGTGTCCCCCAAGGATCTGTGTTGGGCCCCTTGTTGTTCCTTATATACATCAATGACCTAGTTTTGGATATTGAATCAAACATTCGTCTTTACGCCGACGACACTTCAATATATATAGTTATAGAAGATCCGGTATTATCTACTGCAACGTTGAACTCCGATCTGAGGAAAATAAAAGCATGGGCCGACAAATGGTTTGTAAAATTCAGCCCAGAAAAATCGAAGTCAATGAACTTTAGTCTGAAACAGAATCCTACTTATAAGCCTGACCTTATGTTCGGCGACAAAGTATTAACGGAAGATGATTCACATAAACACTTGGGGATCTATTTTCAGACAACAGGGTCATGGAAGTCTCATGTGGAAGCGATCTTTAAGAAGGTTAGTCCAATGATTAACTGCTTAAGATCTTTAAAATATCGATTGTCCCGTTAATCAGGTTAATCTATTAGAAAACCTTCAATTAGATGCGTTGCGTACAATTTGTGGGGCGGTCCGCGGAACTAGTCACGAGTCGCTCTACACCGAAACTGGTTTTATCACGTTGAGGGAACGAAGGAACCGACATAAACTAAGTTTATTTTATAAGATGATTAATGGCATGTGTCCTCCTTTCCTGGTCTCACTTGTTCCGCAGACAGTGTCTGCCGAAAAATCCTGAAGACGCCCATGGTTCTCCCAGATTTTTCTGGACGGCTTTGTGCGTACAGAGGGGTACCAAGACAAAGGAATCATACACGCGATTACAGTGAACTCATATTTACCAGTATAACTTAACCAAAAACCAAAAAGAGACTTACGAACTTATTTATTTATTTATATATTTAGCGCTGGAAAAGATATTCAATAAACAAAGTAATGTACCGCGAAATTCAAATAAAACATTGAGTTGATGGGCCGCGAAATCCGAATGGGAAGCGGCCCTTAAACTACAATTTCAATCAATTAATTCTACCTTTAGTGCTAAGCATCTTAGTAGACACTTATAAATGTTTGTATAGATGTATGCTCATAGGCCGGTAGGCCTACTGCAATAAAGTTCATATATATTCAAACTGGGACGAGTATATATTAATATTCGTCTCAGATTCAAACAACCGGCAGACTTGGGAAATGCAGAAATCAGAGGATACCACCAACCCATTGAGCTTCACTGCTGACTGTACAAGAAACCCCGGACATACCACACCCGGTAACAACGGTGAACTCATCTACACCACAATCGGAAAATTGACGGAAATTAACGAGAGGCGACAGATCGTCAGAAAATTGAAGGAAGAGCTACATTATGCCTCAGAGACGGATACACCATCTGATATCATCACGCTGGAGATTATGCCAATCATCAACAACTGTGATCACCTCAACAATGAAATGATGTCTGAAATTGAGACCCTGAGAAGAGAGTACATCAGAAAAATAGAGGAAGATTTGAAAGCGTTATGCCCCAAGCACATCATGAGGGATACAACCATTATGGCCGAGGTATTGGAGAAAGCTAGGGAGAAAATTCCGCCGATCTCAGCCGAGAACGGAGAGGCCAGAACAGAACTGGCGTACAAAACCAGAGAAATTAAAGAAAAGGCTGACCGGGAATTACTGGACTATAGGAAAGGATTACGAAAACCAAAAGTGAGACACGAAAGTAAGGAGAAAGACACCAAAATAATACCGACCTGTGTTACTGACAACACACGAGGAGGAGAAAACAGAAATGCCACTCAACCATGCCCGGCTACACCACGTCAGCATCAGGGCCACCGACAGAGGGTACAACAGCCAAGCTGTAGGAAAAGGAGATTGATTTTTCCATTGTACCATGAAAATGACCGCCCGAAGAGACCCAGCTGGAGATATTAAATGACTAGATATATGCTAAATCATCCCCAAGACTGATTATCTTAGTGCGTATGTGTGTATATACATCGTCTTGGTAGCAAGCCATATATTTACATATATCACAAACATCTAGACATGATAGTAAAAATTGCGCGGGACTTCCTTAATTGGGAGTTTAGCTCCGATGAAATTAGGGGAAAATCCGAAATACGATAAGAAAACATCCACACCCCTAGAAAAGTCTATCCCGGCCCTCAACATAACAACATAAGATAATCCACTTTCCAATGCATCAGTCACAAAACGAGAGATATAACTAATACAAAATTCAACAAAAACCAATTATCAATACTCCAATGGAATGCCCGAAGCATCGGGAAAAACGGGGACAATCTTAAAGTCTTAGTAAATGAAATCAGCCCAGATATAATTTGTGTTCAGGAAACATTTCTGAAGCCAGGAAAAAATAAATTTACAATAAACGGATATAAGTCGTATAGATCAGACAGACTTACAGGTGCACTAGGGGGAAACCTGATATTAATAAAAGAGCATCTGATTCACATCGAACTAGATAAAAGCCCTACCAGTGACGATCTCGAATGGCACGCTATCCAGGTCTTCTTCAATAACAAACCTATTAACATCTTTAATTGATATGCCCCAGGAAATCTAAAGGAAATCTCCCCAAAAGAACATCACAAAGAAATTTAACTCCCCTATTATCATATGTGGTGATTACAACAGTCATAACCCCATTTGGAACGACAATTGCACCAAGGCAGACGAAAAAGGCCAAATAGTGGGAAAATGGCTTGACCAAAATAACCTATGCTATTTAAATAATGGCCACGGGACGCGAATAGACATGAACACCGGTAAACTATCTGCAATAGATTTAACTATTGTCTCCCCTGATCTAGCTGTTAAATCCGAATGGGAGGTGATTCCTGACACGCTTGACAGCGATCACTTCGCCATTCTGACGAAAATTAGTGTAAAACCGGACTCTGAAAGGACAGACGCTCTCCCAGGCTTCCAATACTCCAAGGCAGACTGGGAAAGCTTCCAAAACGATTGCCAAAGTCTAATTCATGACGATATACTTAGTAATGATATAGAGACTTTCAATGAAAATATAACCAGCAAACTTCTAAACATAGCACAAAGACATATTCCAGTTACGAATAAGCGGCCCAACAAAAATCCAGTGCCTTGGTGGAACCAAGAGTGTGGAAAGAACATCGCAGGAAAGAAAAAAGCACTAAGAAAATTCAAAAAAAGTCGGCTCCAGAGTGATCATGAAAGATATAAGGAACTGAAAAGAATAGCAGAAAAAAGCGTCAAAGAAGCTAAATCAAGATGCTGGGAAGATTTTTGCAACACTATAGATACGAAAACTAACTCAAAGAAAGTATGGAATAAAATAAAAAGCATTCAAGGGAAAGCAACTAACACAATACCTGTACTAAACAAAACAAAGAGAACTAATCTCGAAAAGGCAGAATATCTTGCTGAATCATTCGCATCAAACAGTAGCGATAGCAACCTGAGACCAGAATTCAGAAAAATCAAACAAGAAACGATCCTGGAAAATGACACAAATGATTATATAGAAAACTACCTTAACGGAGACTTTAATATCAATGAATACAGAAAAGCTTTACACTCTAAAAAAGAAAGTTCACCCGGCGAAGACAAACTAGGGTATACAATCCTAAAGTACCTACCAAACAACACTCAGGAACTAATTCTAAAACTAATTAATGTGAGCTGGAAGACCAAACAACTCCCGAACAAATGGAAACCATCTATTGTTATCCCAATACCAAAACCTGGTAAAGACCCATCAGAGGAAGGCATACACTTCCGAATTTATGCAAAATTATGGAAACCATGGTCAAAAATAGACTTGAATATCACCTGGAAAGCAACAACCTGTTAAACAAAACACAAAGCGGCTTTCGGAAAAAAAGAAGTACTTTAGACCACATAGCCAGACTCCAACACTCAATCAAAAAGGGTAATGCCAAACACCAATATACATTAGGCATTTTCTTGGATATAGAAAAGGCATTTGACCCTGTATGGCAGGACGGGATTATCACCCAATTAAACAACCTAGGAATTAAGGGCAGGATACAACACTGGATAAAAAAATTTCTTCATGACCGAAACTTCAAAGTTCGTATTGGTAACACCATATCCATGGACCATCAGCTAGATAACGGCACCCACAGGGCAGCGTCATAAGCCCCACCCTTTTTAACATCCTGATTAATGGCCTGGCCAACGAAATTGACACAAAACATCCTGAAATTGAACAATCACTTTTTGCTGACGATGCTGCCATGTGGAAATCTGCTGGCTCGATAAAAAAATTAACAAGTATAATGCAAAAGGTACTAAATACAGTTAGCGACTGGGCCGATAAATGGGGATTCAAATTTTCAGCTGTCAAAACTACCGGTGTGCTATTCTCAAATAAAGAAAACACAGACATCACGCTATCACTAGGAGGCCAGAAAATCGAGTTTAAGAATAGTGTCAAATACCTAGGTATGATCTTCGACCGAAAACTCACTTGGAAAGACCACATCGACCAATTAATTATTCGGTGTAACAAAGACCTGAACCGTATGAGGTGCGTATCGGGTACCAACTGGGGGGCCAATAAACATAGCTTAATCAAATCATATCAAACACTCATCAGATCCAAAATAGACTATGGTTCAATCGCCTACCAATCGGCATGCAAGACCCAGTTAAAAAGAATAGACAGCATTCAGTAATCGGCCTTAAAAATAGCCACCTGGTATAACGAATGGAAAGTCGATTCGAAAAATCCTCAAGACGCTCACGGTTCTCCCAGTTTTTTCTGGACGGCTTTGTGCGTACAAAGGGGTACCAAGACAAAGGAATCATACACGCGATTACATTGAACTCTTATTCACCAGTATAACAACCAAAAAAAAACAGCAAAAGACTTACGAACTTGTACATATAGCGATTCTTATTTAGTTCTATTAATATCTCCTACTAATCTCTCACTGTTATTTATTATTTATCTATTTATTTATTAATTTATTTGTTTATATAATTAGCGCTGAAAAAGATATTCGATAAGCCAAGTAATGTACCGCGAAATTCAAATAAAACATTGAGTTGATGGGCCGCGAAATCCGAATGGGAAGCGGCCCTTAAACTACAATTTCAACAACAACGAATGCAGTTCAAAGGAACTCCTCTATGTAGTCTACAAATAGAAACTAATGAAAAACACTTACATTTAAGACGAGAAGAGCTGTCAATGAAATATGCAGGGAAAACAATAGCCAAGGGCGAAAACCACCCATGCCACAAAATTTTTGGCCCAAAAACCGAATACGAATACATGAAAACGAAATGGGAAAAAGACTCCGCACCACTAGGTTACACGATTGAACGATTATTCCAAGAACACGACATTCCTATCTCTTGTATCTCTGACACTGATAAGGTCAATAGACCACCATGGCAACTAATCACACCACACGTGGACACGAATATACATAGCTACATCACCAAACAGGACAATCCAGAGCATATAGGGGTCACTGCCCTCGAATATATTGACACACATTGGAAAAATCGCTTGAAAATATATACAGACGGCTCCAAAAACACAAGTCACAATACAGGATCTGCATTCGTTATACCAGAACTTGACATTCACGAAGGTTTCAAGCTACCAGACAATATGTCTGTATACACCACTGAATTAGTCGCCATAATCAAGGCCCTCGAATGGGTTCTTCAGAACCGACCGGTTTCCACCGTTATTCTTAGCGATTCCTTAAGCGGACTGGTATGTATAGAGAACTCCAAATTCGACAGCAGACCTGACCTCATACACGAAATAGAAATGTTATGTACACAAATACGAGACAATGACATTGACGCCATTTTAGCTTGGATTCCCGCCCACTTGGACGTTAGGGGAAATGAAGCCGCCGATAGGACAGCCAAAGACAGCCTCACCAAAACTGCACCTGACGTGCATATAGGACTAGGAACCAAAGAACTGAATTCTATCATTAAAACCAGAATAGATAGTAAATGGGAAAAGGAATGGAACGAAGAAAACCGAGGTAGATGGCTACATAGTATTCTAGATAAGGGGAAAAGACATAGTTGTGGATTCCAGCTAGACAGTAAACGTGACGACCGCATCATCACAAGATTAAGACTAGGCAAAACAGGACTAAAATCACACCTCTCTAAGCTAATAAAAAACACATCACCACTATGCACCTCATGCAACAACGAAGAAGAAACGATAGAACATTTTATACTCAAATGCCCAAAACATGACCCCTATCGCCGCACACTGGAAAACGAGCTCAAAAACTTAAATGTCCCTCTGTCGTTGGCTTCTATATTAAATCCTAAACCACCTCTTATAAACAAGGTATACACCACCTTACTAGCTTACATCAAATCGACTGACTATTACTCTACCATTTAATACTATATGGTTACACCAAGAAACCAAAGACCAAATTTAAATAAATGTAGCTCGCTTAGAGTCAAAACTATATTACAGGGGCGGAAATAAGGGTCAGTAATCAGAAACGACTGACCAAATTTGGACACTAACCAATCAAAATGTCATAGCAATAACATAGACAAATTCACTGATCAAATTAAAAGCTCCTAATAATGAGCACCGATCAAATTGTGTTCCCTTATTTCCAACCCTCTTTAACGAATGTTAACCGTCCGGTTTTCTAGCAGGGGCAGAAGACTGGAGGTTATATCAAACATTCACAATCGGCTTTAATTATAATAATGTTGTTATTTATAATATTTAGTACCTAATTAATTATTGCTATTGATCATGTGTGACTTAGATCACGATAGCGCCTGTCGGTGGCAAAAAATAACACCAGAAAACAAGAAACTACAAACTCTTCTATGCTTTGTAATACAGGCACAGCACACTGAAGACCGCAGCCGAGTAAGACCAGCCATAAAACAGAGCACCGATGACGACACATATTATAAAACAGCACCGTGAGTGACAACACCCCAGAAACCACCCTGACCTAGCCATTTCAGTGGAATCACCAAAAACCCACACCTTGACCATGGACAATCAACGGAAACAAGAACAGCTTCTACATTCAAACCAAATCGAACAATGCCTACCACAACCACGGACAGTTGAAACCATACTCACTGAAGA
Source organism: Hanleya hanleyi (assembly GCA_036873755.1). NCBI lineage: Eukaryota > Metazoa > Mollusca > Polyplacophora > Lepidopleurida > Hanleyidae > Hanleya > Hanleya hanleyi. The sequence goes on from JAVTVY010015948.1 coordinate 30,800, forward strand.
TAACACAGATCAGATGTGCCACACCTGAGATGCCACCGATGTAATATATGATTGATTGATTGAAATTGTAGTTTAAGGGCCGCTTCCCATACGGATTTCGCGGCCCATCAACTCAATGCTTTATATAAATTTCACGGTACATTTCTTTGTTAATTTGAGATCTTTTGCAACGCTAGATATTAAAATAAATAATTAAATAATGAATAACAATAACAATGAGGAAATATAAATACTAGTAGAGAAGAGTCGCTTGTACAAGTCGTATATATGATGCTTTGACTTTCACCTATATAGGATGTAGACCTGCCATCCTGTACCCCAATACCCACTCCAAGCAATTGTTACAGGCACAGATTTCTGGAAGAACCCGCCTATGGTTCTCCCAGTTTTTTCTGGACGGCGTTGTGTGTACAGAGGGGTACAAAGACAAAGGAATCACCCACGCGACTACAATATACAATGAACACATACTTACCAATATAACCTAATCAAAAACCAAGCGATGAACCTGTACATAGACAAATCTTCTATTCTAAGCTATTTATATCTCCATCCGCACATTTATTATTATTTACTTATTTTTAATTTATATATTTATTTACTTATTTTTAATTTATATATTTATTTACTTATTTATTTGTTTATTTGATAATACAGCACTTGTAAACATCTTTAACAAACTAAGAAATGTAACGTGTAATTAAAATAAAACATTGAGTTGATGGGCTGCGAAATCCGTACGGGAAGCGGCCCTTAAACTGCAATTTCAATCAAACATCTAGACTTAGGTTTTGATTTACCGGTATCATTTTGACCAAGATACAAATTCACAAAAGCTGTTTGTATTGTTGGTTTAAATAGTTTATTTGACGACAGGAGCGCAATAAGCCGAACTTATTAGTGCGTCTCCCAATAAATGTACAGGAAATACATATTGAAAAATGCATAATATGACTATGAATATACGGAAGTCAAAGGGAATTAGATAAGATAAACGAATGAACAAAATACAGTTCAAAAGAAATATAAATTCAAATTTCAAAGGAATCAGAGAGCCCGGGGTGTCAGAAAAAGTAATATCGAGTGATCACAAAAGAGTAGTCGATGGTCACGAATACATTGCCAGTTATTATGGCCATTTAATGATTGATTTGCGAAAAAGGGGATGCAATAGCAGGATTTAGAAACGTTTAGTTTCAGTTACAAATTTACCTAGTGCCTTTTGTATTTGTATATTAGCGTGAATATCTTTATTAGGATCTCCAAATAATAACGTCGATGCTTTCGGGATCGCCTGAGAGATGTAAATATCTACAAGGTCGGCGAGAAGAAGTGTTCTTTGGGCATTGAATGAGGGACAATGGAAAATAAAATGGTCAACGGTCTCGTTAGAGTGTCCACAGTTACACCTGGAGGTATCTGATAAGAAGTTATCAAATAAGTGTCGCTTAAGATTACTGCATCCATTTCTCAGTCGACATAGAAATATGTTTTCTTTTCTAGGACACACATAGTACCACGGCGGCGGGATAAATATTTGTGTCATGTCCTGTAATTTTCGTTTAAAGACGGCTAGATTATTGGAATTAGATACAATAGCAGGAAGTGTATTCCATTCGCGGACTGTTGCAGGGAAGAAGGAACCTCGAAATAGTTCAGTACGGCACCTAAATGGAGTAATATGATTCGCGTTGCGAATATTGTAAGGATTGCGAACGTGACTTATGTTTGTATTGTTGTATATATCTTGTAATTTATAGTGTAATGTATACTATTTGTATCATGTTCATTTTCAAGCTATTGTAATAAAGAGGTGACGGTAATGATTCGACTTTTGGCTTTATTCACATGCATGTTATTCATAAATCCTGAACACATGTGTTGCTGTGGTATACCATGAATCAATCCAGCAATATCGATAAATCGCGTTTCGAATTGTCTCATCTTATCTTCGTCTGTTTCATATATCTATGCTGCCAATTGGCGTTGAGAAATTTTATACTTTAAGCTAGTAACATGTATAAACATTGCCTTGAATTATACGAGCAACATGAAGATATGGCTCAGATTAACTCATATGTGGTCGCCGTTTTAAATTGAGCAATTTTATTGTCAGCTGAAGATTATGCCAATATAACGAAAATGGACATGTGGTTTTATTTACATTTCATGATACATTCCTTAGTTCAGGTGATATCGTTACAAGCTCTATCTTCTAAAATAGATAAAAACAAGAGTAGCGAAGAGAGATATTATCAAAGAAAATAAATTACCTCGATGAATATGTATGGCGCGATCATTTGCACAACAAATCTATTTCAAAACATTTCTATGCCAGATTAGGCAAGCGGATTTCACGGCCCATAAACACAATGCTTTGTTCATGTCCCATTATAATTTTTGTGTTCAATTAATAGATTTACGAGCACTACAGGGACCCAGATTAAAACAAACTATAAAAAGATGATCATTGAGGAAAGTGTTCAACAGCGGAAATCATATAGAAACGGTAATATACAAAAGTCTATTAATCTATTTCTATCACTTTCTACGATCCAGACACTGATCACAATTACCGGTAATTATTATCTATACAACAAAAGAATACATTTGGTATTAACCGTATTTTGAGCCCCTGTGAATCGATATCAGTGTAGGAATTACTTCATTGATAGGCAATTGCCACCTGCGAAATAGGGGCTAGTCAGCATGATACCTCAAGAGGGATGACGCCATTTACTCTAGCTTACCAGGAGATATAAAAAGTCTCAATAAAAATTAATTCTACAATTAGCGGCTGGGCGGATAAATGGGGCTTCAAATTTTCCGCTCTCAAATCAACGGGTATTATATTCTCAAACAATAAACACATTGACGTTAAACTAACACTAGGAGGTCAGAAAATTGTACTCAAAAATAGTGTTAAATACCTAGGTATATTAAGGTAGTGTTGTTAAGCTATCCTGGCTTACATGGCTTATGTTCTATCATAATCCGGTTGATTGCCAAACAATTTGTGGTGAGTGTGGTCTTGACCCGCATCGCTGAGACCCATCCCTCATCAAGTTGATAAACTCCAGTTTCTGTAAATAGCTAGGTTCTATGGTCTCATTCATCTATCTGACTATAATCCTCTGTTTATCATGCTTATTTACTGCAATTTGTGACAGAAAATAAAAGTATTATTGTGCTTCAAAATTTATACTATTATGACCACAAATTCCAATATGGCCGTCATATCCGTTAAAATTGAATATTTTCCCGGTATGTTCTGAGGAATGAGCATTTGAACATTCAAGATTGGAATTCGTGAATATAAGGGGCGATTAGTGTGTGTACTGGAGTAACTAACCATTGAACTTTGCACAATTGAAAAATTCTTGGGACTCATATAATGAACCATACATCGTAAATCATGAATCATCATAGATTGCCCCAGGCAAGAAAATTATTTTCACTGGTGCCCAAGGACATCAAACTGGCCCGATATAATCAATTTGGTATGAAAAGATTGGATTTTAACAAATACCTCCCACAAATTATGATCATAGAGAGATATATCTGTATTGTCAGAAGGCTTGGCTTTGAGAAATTATATACTTTAAGGTATTATTATTACCTTGAATTATACGAGCAGCATGAAGATATGACTCAGATGAACTCACATGTGATCGCCGTTTTCAATTTAGCAATTTTATTCTCAGCTGAAGATTATGCCAATATAGCGAAAATGGACATGTGGTAATTCCCGTTTCAATATGATTCCCGCTGTTGAACACTATCCTCAATGATCATCTTTTTTATAGTTTGTTTTAATCTAGGTTCCTGTAGTGCTCGTAAATCTATTAAGGACTCAAGGCCCGGGGAATAGGCTCAAACTATCGATATTTTTTTCTTTGCATATTTCAAAAGTTGAAGAAAAAACCTATCAAGTGTTTCTGTTATTTTCCTTAAAAAATGTTTGCAAACGTGAAATTTTAGCTCTCAAAAATTCACTGTCTGTGGAAGAACTCTGTGCTGTGGGGATTAGCGCGCATTACTCACAGTCGGTGTTATTGCCTGCTGCGACTTCGCACCTTGGCTAAAACTTGTCACTGCAATACACACAATTCGCACGCTTGGCTCATTTATACAATTAGTTGTTTTTCTACTACATTCATGCCAAAGCCGCCATCGTTTACAAAATATTGAACAGGAAATTATATGGTCTATCTCAGTGTTTTCGCGCCACATGACAAAATAAAAAATACAAACACACTGCTCAGGTGGTCAACCATTTCCGGAAAGCATGTGGTATATGCAGATATATATATTGCGAATTTGCGTAATGTTTTTCATAATATCTCACTTGACATTCTATCAACATATCTTACTTGCCAACACAATCATGGGAAGAAAACGTTACAAGATTAGTAGGACACGCATGCAGGCAAAAAGAAACTTTGATGAACATTATTACACGACTCCTGCTGTTCGGTCATATATACCTTCGATTCAGTATTACTTCATACAGCATTATCGCATTATACATGCGGCAAATGTAGAAAGTGAGGTATTCATTCAAAATAAATACTTTACGTATTTACCATCGTACATATAATTATAAAAAAGGCAAACATTATTCCCGCAAATTGTATACTTTCGCGATAATAGTAAAGTTTTTTAACTCCACCGGAAATGGCCGCTGCCAGTTTTTTCCCCGTTTGAGGTTTGTGGACTGACCAGTTCCTGTTTTCTTCTCTTTCCTTGAGCTAGACCTTTTTCAGGCGGCAATTAAATCCATCAATGTCCAATTGCCGCAAATCACATCTCTGTAAGCCTTCTATAGAATGCTCGACGTCTACTCAATCACCCGCGGTGAGGGATTTCGGAAGGCGTGAAAACTGACCAACATATTCCATCATAAAAATTCATCTTCCCGACTGGTTTTCTACACTTTCTCAAAATATGTTGTTCCAAAGTGATTAAAGAACGTTTGGTCTAGATTAGATTTAGATTAGATTTATTCACCATGGAAATACAATATTACAATCAATTTTACATAAATGGAAAATTTAGGCAAGAATGGATTGTTAAATAGCATGATCGAGGCGGGAATAAAGTCCAAAGGACTTGTTCTATCCCAGAGTAACAGGCATGTATTAATTTCTATTACTCATGGTAGGTGACCTAAATCTAAATCTGGCCAGGCTGTACTTGCGAAAGAGCGCGAAACCACTTACAAATGAAGTAGATATAGTTTTAACTTAGATTTAAAAAGTGAGCCTGAGTTTATGGTCTTTAGGTGCGGGGGTATTTTGTTCCATTCTCGAGGTCCCGCTGTCTTGTAAGTATAATAGGAAAGATTGGAGTAGTGAAAGGGTCGATATAAATTAATATTTCGTGTTCTTGTCTGATACTGATGAACAGCAGCTTGTCTAGTAAAATAGTTTTGAAAGTTAAGTGGAAGCCGATATGAATGGTGAATGAACGCATGGACATGTCGAAGAAGGCAGTACTGGTTAAGCTGAGAAAGGGTTAATATTTCTAATTTCCGAAACAATGGCTCCGTGTGGTCACGTTTTTTTGAAAAAGTTATAATACGCAAGGCACGTTTCTGAAGGATAGATAGAGGGTACAAATGAGTTGGATAAGTGTTACCCCACAAGGTAATTCCATATGACAAGTATGGAAAGATCAGCGAGTAGTATAAAATATATAATGATTTTTTATTTATAGAATTCTTGATGTGATTAACAATGCCAATATTACGTGACACTTTGCTGCAGATATAATTAATATGAGCGGTCCAATTTAAAGTGCTGTTGAATATGATACCTAAACATTTAAATTGTTGAACTATATCAATCTCGAAGCCTGATATGAACAGTGATGGTAAATTTCCGGAAGGCATATATCTATAATCCCTATATGTTGTGTGAGAATATTGTGTCATTATCATCAAGTAGCGGATAATAATTACAGAATATCATCTGAAAAGTAGATTATTTTTGTTTACGGTCTATATCCGACATATTTTATTACACAGCTGGTACATACAAACTTGCTAATAACTTCTCTATTTTTCATCCGATCATGTCAATTTTTGGGGAGCATAATATATACATTACAGTCCGAACGAACGTGTCTCAGTTTTTCAAAATGTTGCTTTGTTTTGAAGTTATTGGAACTTGAATTAGACTTTCATTTTGTTTCAAAAAATAAACTTTACAACGCTCTCAAGCTTTATCTAAGAGTTAAAAAAAACAACTGAGACACATTTATTTGGTTTGAAAGGTTTATTATCACCATGCAAAATCTCGGACTCGTTACTTGTAAAATAATAGATGAAATTAGCGATATAAAAAAGACATTATTTTTTTGAAATAACTGTTTTCTAACTGCAACAAAACCGGTGAAATAAACGTAAGAACTAAATTTTGACTTTATGTGGAACGCCCGAATCGTGATCTTTCCAACCATATAAAACATATATATGTATGTGAAGTGGTTGTGATGAAATGAGACAGAATGCACGAGGGTGTCTAGTATGAGGCGCTACCCCGGGCCTCGAGTCCTTAAATACGTAGGTATATTAAGGTAGTGTTGTTAAGCTATCCTGGCTTACATGGCTTATGTTCTATCATAATCCGGTTGTTTGCCAAACAATTTGTGGTGAGTGTGGTCTCGACCCGCATCGCTGAGACCCATCCCTCATCAAGTTGATAAACTCCAGTTTCCAATAGCTAGGTTCTATGGTCCCATTCATCTATCTGACTATAATCCTCTGTTTATCATGCTTATTTACTGCAATTTGTGACAGAAAATAAAAGTATTATTGTGCTTGAAAATTTATACTATTATGACCACAAATTCCAATATGGCGTCCAATATGGCCGTCATATCCGTTAAAATTGCATATTTTCCCAGTATGTTCTGAGAAATGAGCATTTGAAAATTCACGATTGGAATTCGTGAATATAAGAGGCGATTAGTGTGTGTACTGGAGTAACTAACCATTGAACTTTGCACAATTGAAAATTTGTTGGGACTCATATAATGAACCATACATCGTAAATCATGAATCATCATAGATTGCCCCAGGCAAGAAAATTATTTTCACTGGTGTCAGGACATCAAACGGGCCCGATATAATCAATTTGATATGAAAAGATTGGATTTTAACAAATACCTCCCCCAAATTATGATCATAGAGAGATTATCTGTATTGTCAGAAGGCTTGGCTTTGAGAAATTATATACTTTAAGCTACATGTATTATTATTACCTTGAATTATACGAGCAGCATGAAGATATGACTCAGATGAACTCACATGTGATCGTCGTTTTCAATTTAGCAATTTTATTCTCAGCTGAAGATTATGCCAATATAGCGAAAATGGACATGTGGTAATTCAAGAACACAATGTTTTATTTACATTTCATGCTACATTCCTTAGTTCAGGTGATATCGTTACAAGCTCTATCTTCTAAAATAGATAAAAACAAGAGTAGCGAAGAGAGATATTATCAAAGAAAATAAATCACGTCGATGAATATGTATGGCGCGATCATTTGCACAACAAATCTATTTCAAAACATTTCTATGCCCGATTAGGCAAACGGATTTCACGACCCATTAACACAATGCTTTGTTCATGTCCCATTATAAATTTTTTGTTCAATTAATAGATTTACGAGCACTACAGGGACCCAGATTAAAACAAACTATAAAAAGATGATCATTGAGGAAAGTGTTCAACAGCGGAAATCATATACAAACGGTAATATACAAAAGTCTATAAATCTATTTCTATCACTTTCTACGATCTAGACACTGATCATAATTACCGGTAATTATTATCTATACAACAAAAGAATACATTTGGTATTAACGGTATTTTGAGCCCGTGTGAATTAATATCAGTGTAGGAATTACGTCATTGATGGGCAATTGTCACCTGTGGGATAGACAGCGGCTAGTCAGCATGATACCTTTAACTCAGGAGAGCTGACACCATTTACTTTAGCTTACCAGGAGATATAAAAAGTCTGAATAAAAAATTAATTCTAGATTTAGTGCTAAGCATCTTAGTAGACACTTATATTCAAACAACCAGCAGACTTGGGAAATGCAGAAATCAGAGGATACCACCAACCCACTGAGCTTCACTGCTGACTGTACAAGAAACCCCGGACATACCACACCCGGTAACAATGGTGAACTCATCTACACCACAATCGGAAAATTGACGGAAATTAACGAGAGGCGACAGATCGTCAGAAAATTGAAGGAAGAGCTACACTATGCCTCAGAGACGGATAAACCATCTGATATCATCACGCTGGAGATTATGCCAATCATCAATAACTGTGATCACCTCAACAATGAAATGATGTCTGAAATTGAGACTCTGAGAAGAGAGTACATCAGAAAAATACAGGAAGATTTGAAAGCGTTATGCCGCAAGCACATCATGAGGGATACAACCATTATGGCCGAGGTATTGGAGAATGCTAGGGAAAAAATTCCGCCGATCACAGCCGAGAACGGAGAGGCCAGAACAGAACTGGCGTACAAAACCAGAGAAATTAAGGAAAAGGCTGACCGGGAATTACTGGACTATAGGAAAGGATTAGGAAAACCGAAAGTGAGACACGAAAGTGAGAAGAAAGACATCAAAATAATACCGACCTGTGTTACTGACAACACACGAGGAGAAGAAAACAGAAATGCCACTCAACCATGCCCGGCTACACCACGTCAGCATCAGGTCCACCGACAAAGGGTACAACAGTCAAGCTGTAGGAAAAGGAGATTGATTTTTGCATTGGACCGTGAAGATGACCGCCCGAAGAGACCAAACTGGAGATATTAAATGACTAGATATATGCTTAATCATCCCCAAGACTGTTATTATCTTAGTGCTTATATATGTGTGTATATACATCGTCTTGGTTTATATGATGCTTTATTGCATTTTGTGCATTGTAGGAGCGCATTAAGATAGACTTATTACTGCGTCTCCCACTATCGTCTTGGTAGCAAGCCATATATTTACATATATCACAAACATCTAGACTTACGTTTTGACTTAACGGTATCATTTTGACCAAGGTACAAGTTCACAAAAACTGTTTGTATTGTTGTATATATCTTGTAATTTATAGTGTAATGTATACTATTTGTATCATGTTCATTTTCTATTTATTGTAATAAAGAGGTGAAGGTAATGATTCGACTTTTGGCTTTATTCACATGCATGTTATTCATAAATCCTGAACACATGTGTTGCTGTGGTATACCATGAATCAATCCAGCAATATCGATCAATCGCGTTTCGAATTGTCTCATTTTATCTTCGTCTGTTGGCGTTGAGAAATTCTATACTTTAAGCTAGTAACATGTATAAACATTAGGGATATAATTTTATGGATAATTTATTAGCTCAGTAGGTTAGACTCAGTGTTGTGCCCAGCGGTAAGGTATTTTTGACCGTCGTGCGTTCGATTCCCATTTCTGTCATATTGTTATGATTTTTTCTCCCGTTTTATATTATTTTTCTTGTTTTCCTCCTAAAACAGTATCCAAAAAATAGCTTTTCCTTGCAAATTGCGCTGTAATTAATTTTAAAAGATAATTAATTTCATGAGATCATGTATTCATGTGTTTCACGCCAGCTGAACAGTGAAGGTACATGAACCGGTAAAAACTTATAATCACTGAAGAATACTTACAGAATATTGATTGATTGATTGAAATTGTAGTTTAAGGGCCGCTTCCCATTCGGATTTCGCGGCCCATCAACTCAATGTTTTATTTGAATTTCGCGGTACATTACTTTGTTTCTTGAATTTCTTTTCCAGCGCTAAATATGTAAACAAGCAAATAAATAAATAAATAATAAATAACAATGAGAGATTAGTAGGAGATATAAATAGAAGTAAATAAGAATCGCTATATGTACAAGTTCGTAAGTCTCTTTTTGTTTTTGGTTAAGTTATACTGGTAAATATGAGTTCACTGTAATCATTATATTGTATGATTCCTTTGTCTTGGTACCCCTTTGTACGCACAAAGCCGTCCAGAAAAAACTGGGAGAACCATGGGCGTTTTCAGGATTTTTGGGATCGACTTCACTATAAGCTTACGCTAGTCAACCTATACGGCCCAAACTCCGATAACCCAAATTTCTTCACTCAATTATTCCACGATATAAATACAATTGAAAATGAATCTATCATTATTTGTGGTGATTGGAATATAATACAGAACTTCAATTTGGATACTGATAACTACGTCCAGGTAAATAACCCAAAAGCCAGATTGAAAGTGAAAGAACTGAAAGATAACTATAATTTGGTGGACATTTGGAGAGATTACAATCCTACAGTGAGAAGATACACATGGAGACAAAACTCGGCCGCAGGTGTTAAGCAAAGTAGGTTAGATTACTTTTTAGCTACAGAAGACATAACAGCCATCACCGTTACTCCTGAAATTAATATTGCATATCGGTCCGACCATTCCGCCGTGTCACTTAAGTGCACTTTTAAAGAATCACAACGTGGGCGAGGGTATTGGAAACTAAATACGCAACTTTTGAAAGAACAAGAATACATTAATATAATAAAAGCATCAATCAGAACTTGCATAGAGGAATGTTACGAGTCAGGGGATATGGAGGATCCATTAGCTGTCTCGTTAAATTTAAACGACCAAGATTTTTTCGAATATTTAAAGGTAAAGATTAGAAGTGTATCTATTACATATGCAATTTCCAAAAAGAAAGAAAATATGAGAAGGGAAAAGGACTTAGAACTACAGATACTTCAGTTAGAGAAGGAAATATGTGGGGATATAACAGATCTAAACGAGATGAACATGATAAAGAATAAACTTGAGCAGGCGAAGATAGCACTAGAAGACATTCGGTATCGGAAGGTGGAAGGTATTATAGTGAGATCGAAAGCTAAGTGGTACGAACAGGGAGAAAAAAGCACTAGTTATTTTTGTCGGTTAGAAAAGAGAAATCAGATAATGAAAACAATGTCCGAACTTAAAAAAGATGACGGCACAATATTAACAGAATCGAACGAAATCCTGTCGGAAATAAAATCATTTTATTCTAAATTATACGCGAAAAACAATAACATAAACAGAGAAGACGAAGAAAAAATTTTCTTACACAACGTGCAGTTAAAACCCGAAGAACAAACTAGCTGTGAAGGATCTCTCACAATTAATGAATGCTTCGAAGTAGTGAAACAAATGAAAACCGGAAAATCACCGGGCTCGGACGGCATCCCAGTTGAATTCTATCAATTTTTCTGGGAGAGTGTAGGTCCGTTTCTCCTAAGGTCACTCAATCACGGTTTCAGAACAGAATCTCTTTCAGTTTTTCAACAACAGGGCATAATCAGTTGTATACCAAAAGAAGCTAAGGACCGTAAACTAATTAGCAACTGGCGCCCAATATCTCTCCTTAATGTAGATTACAAAATATGTAGTGCTGCTATAGCGAACAGGTTGCGCAAAGTTCTCCCATCAATTATAAGTGAGAGCCAGAAGGGATTCATGAAAGGCAGGTATATTGGGGAAATAACACGCTTAATTTACGACGTTATGGCTTATTCTGAAGAAAAACAAATTCCGGGCCTTATTTTCCTCATCGATTTCGAAAAAGCGTTTGATAGCGTAGACTGGAACTTCATACACAAAACACTTCTCTCCTTTAACTTCAACCAAGATCTGATTAAGTGGATTCGTACTTTCCAATCTGGTTCTAAAAGCTGCGTAACAAATAATGGATATCTGTCAGAATATTTTATATTAGAAAGAGGCTGTAGACAGGGCGACCCAATATCTCCGTATATTTTTATTTTAGTGGCTGAAGTTTTATCATTGGCTATAAAAGAAGACACAGACATAAAAGGAATCCGCATTAATAATTCAGAATTAAAAATTTTGCAATATGCGGACGACACCACTCTTATTCAAGATGGAACGAAAGAGTGACTGGCTAGGGCTATGGGTATCTTGAATGACTTCGCCAATTGTTCAGGATTAAAATTGAACGTCGGAAAGTCTATCATTATTTGGATAGGTAGCAAAAAAGGTTGTCAAGTGAAGTTATGCCCACACTACAGAATCAACTGGGATCCGGGTGGCTTTAAACTCCTTGGTATCTGGTTTCACCAAGATCTCAGTGAAATGATTAACCTAAATTACACCAGTAAGCTTGTCGCAATTAAGAAACTATTATGGAGTTGGCAAAAGAGAATGCTCACCCCAATCGGGAAGGTTAATATCATAAAAACTTTAGCACTGCCTATATTAGTTCATCTATTCACTGTTCTACCCGATCCAAGTAAACAAATAATGGATGAATTCCAAAGGACAATTTGTAACTTTATTTGGGGAGGGGGACCGGACAAAATTGAACGAATGACGTTGGTTTGCAGTAAAGAAGAAGGGGGTCTTGTTATCAAAGAAAATAAATCACGTCGATGAATATGTATGGCGCGATCATTTGCACAACAAATCTATTTCAAAACATTTCTATGCCCGATTAGGCAAACAGATTTCACGACCCATTAACACAATGCTTTGTTCATGTCCCATTATAATTTTTTTGTTCGATTAATAGATTTACGAGCATTACAGGGACCCAGATTAAAACAAACTATAAAAAGATGATCATTGAGGAAAGTGTTCAACAGCGGAAATCATATACAAACGGTAATATACAAAAGTCTATAAATCTATTTCTATCACTTTCTACGATCTAGACACTGATCATAATTACCGGTAATTATTATCTATACAACAAAAGAATACATTTGGTATTAACGGTATTTTGAGCCCGTGTGAATTAATATCAGTGTAGGAATTACGTCATTGATGGGCAATTGTCACCTGTGGGATAGACAGCGGCTAGTCAGCATGATACCTTTAACTCAGGAGAGCTGACACCATTTACTTTAGCTTACCAGGAGATATAAAAAGTCTGAATAAAAAATTAATTCTAGATTTAGTGCTAAGCATCTTAGTAGACACTTATATTCAAACAACCAGCAGACTTGGGAAATGCAGAAATCAGAGGATACCACCAACCCATTGAGCTTCACTGCTGACTGTACAAGAAACCCCGGACATACCACACCCGGTAACAATGGTGAACTCATCTACACCACAATCGGAAAATTGACGGAAATTAACGAGAGGCGACAGATCGTCAGAAAATTGAAGGAAGAGCTACATTATGCCTCAGAGACGGATGAACCATCTGATATCATCACGCTGGAGATTATGCCAATCATCAACAACAGTGATCACCTCAGCAATGAAATGATGTCTGAAATTGAGACCCTGAGAAGAGAGTACATCAGAAAAATACAGGAAGATTTGAAAGCGTTATGCCGCAAGCACATCATGAGGGATACAACCATTATGGCCGACGTATTGGAGAATGCTAGGGAAAAAATTCCGCCGATCTCAGCCGAGAACGGAGAGGCCAGAACAGAACTGGCGTACAAAACCAGAGAAATTAAGGAAAAGGCTGACCGGGAATTACTGGACTATAGGAAAGGATTACGAAAACCAAAAGTGAGACACGAAAGTGAGAAGAAAGACATCAAAATAATACCGACCTGTGTTACTGACAACACACGAGGAGAAGAAAACAGAAATGCCACACAACCATGCCCGGCTAAACCACGTCAGCATCAGAATCACCGACAAAGGGTACAACAGTCAAGCTGTAGGAAAAGGAGATTGATTTTTTCATTGGACCGTGAAGATGACCGCCCGAAGAGACCAAACTGGAGATGTTAAAATGACTAGATATATGCTTAATCATCCCCAAGACTGTTATTATCTTAGTGCTTATGTGTGTATATACATCGTCTTGGTTTATATGATGCTTTATTGCATTTTGTGCATTGTAGGAGCGCATTAAGATAGACTTATTACTCCGTCTCCCACTATCGTCTTGGTAGCAAGCCATATATTTACATATATCACAAACATCTAGACTTACGTTTTGACTTACCGGTATCATTTTGACCAAGGTACAAGTTCACAAAAACTGTTTGTATTGTTGTATATATCTTGTAATTTATAGTGTAATGTATACTATTTGTATCATGTTCATTTTCTATTTATTGTAATAAAGAGGTGAAGGTAATGATTCGACTTTTGGCTTTATTCACATGCATGTTATTCATAAATCCTGAACACATGTGTTGCTGTGGTATACCATGAATCAATCCAGCAATATCGATCAATCGCGTTTCGAATTCTCATTTTATCTTCGTCTGTTTCATATATCTATGCTGCCAATAGGCGTTGAGAAATTTTATACTTTAAGCTAGTAACATGTATAAACATTGCCTTGAATTATACGAGCAACATGAAGATATGGCTCAGATTAACTCGCATGTGGTCGCCGTTTTAAATTGAGCAATTTTATTGTCAGCTGAAGATTATGCCAATATAACGAAAATGGACATGTGGTAATTCAAGAACACAATGTTTTATTTACATTTCATGATACATTCCTTAGTTCAGGTGATATCGTTACAAGCTCTATCTTCTAAAATAGATAAAAGCAGAGTAGCGAAGAGAGATATTATCGAAGAAAATAAAATACCTCGATGAATATGTATGGCGCGATCATTTGCACAACAAATCTATTTCAAAACATTTCTATGCCAGATTAGGCAAGCGGATTTCACGGCCCATAAACACAATGCTTTGTTCATGTCCCATTATAATTTTTTTGTTCAATTAATAGATTTACGAGCACTACACGGACCTAGATTAAAACAAACTAAAAAAGATGATCATTGAGGAAAGTGTTCAACAGCGGAAATCATATAGAAACGGTAATATACAAAAGTCTATTAATCTATTTCGATCACTTTCTACGATCTAGACACTGATCACAATTACCGGTAATTATTATCTATACAAAAAAAGAATACATTTGGTATTAACCGTATTTTGAGCCCCTGTGAATTGATATCAGTGTAGGAATTACTTCATTGATAGGCAGTTGCCACCTGCGAAATAGGGGCTAGTCAGCATGATACCTCAAAAGGGATGACGCCATTTACTCTGGCTTACCAGGAGATATAAAAAGTCTCAATAAAAAAATAATTCTACAATTAGCGGCTGGGCGGATAAATGGGGCTTCAAAGTTTCCCCTCTCAAATCAACAGGTATTATATTCTCAAACAATAAACACATTGACGTTAAACTAACACTAGGAGGTCAGAAAATTGTACTCAAAAATAGTGTTAAATACCTAGGTATATTAAGGTAGTGTTGTTAAGCTATCCTGGCTTACATGGCTTATGTTCTATCATAATCCGGTTGTTTGCCAAACAATTTGTGGTGAGTGCGGTCTTGACCCACATCGCTGAGACCCATCCCTCATCAAGTTGATAAACTCCAGTTTCTGTAAATAGCTAGGTTCTATGGTCCCATTCATCTATCTGACTATAATCCTCTGTTTATCATGCTTATTTACTGCAATTTGTGACAGAAAATAAAAGTATTATTGTGCTTGAAGATTTATACTATTATGACCACAAATTCCAATATGGCGTCCAATATGGCCGTCATATCCGTTAAAATTGCATATTTTCCCAGTATGTTCTGAGAAATGAGCATTTGAAAATTCACGATTGGAATTCGTGTGTGTACTGGAGTAACTAACCATTGAACTTTGCACAATTGAAAAATTCTTGGGACTCATATAATGAACCATACATCGTAAATCATGAATCATCATAGATTGCCCCAGGCAAGAAAATTATTTTCACCGGTGCAGAAGGACATCATTCGGGCCCGATATAATCAATTTGATATGAAAAGATTGGATTTTAACAAATACCTCCCTCAAATTATGATCATAGAGAGATTATCTGTATTGTCAGAAGGCTTGGCTTTGAGAAATTATATACTTTAAGCTACATGTATTATTACCTTGAATTATACGAGCAGCATGAAGATATGACTCAGATGAACTCACATGTGATCGCCGTTTTCAATTTAACAATTTTATTCTCAGCTGAAGATTATGCCAATATAGCGAAAATGGACATGTGGTAATTCAAGAAGACAATGTTTTATTTACATTTCATGCTACATTCCTTAGTTCAGGTGATATCGTTACAAGCTCTATCTTCTAAAATAGATGAAAACAAGTGTAGCGAAGAGAGATATTATCAAAGAAAATAAATCACGTCGATGAATATGTATGGCGCGATCATTTGCACAACAAATCTATTTCAAAACATTTCTATGCCCGATTAGGCAAACGGATTTCACGACCCATTAACACAATGCTTTGTTCATGTCCCATTATAATTTTTTTGTTCAATTAATAGATTTACGAGCACAACAGGGACCCAGATTAAAACAAACTATAAAAAGATGATCATTGAGGAAAGTGTTCAACAGCGGAAATCATATAGAAACGATAATATACAAAAGTCTATTAATCTATTTCTATCACTTTCTACGATCTAGACACTGATCATAATTACCGGTAATTATTATCTATACAACAAAAGAATACATTTGGTATTAACGGTATTTTGAGCCCGTGTGAATTAATATCAGTGTAGGAATTACGTCATTGATGGGCAATTGTCACCTGTGGGATAGACAGCGGCTAGTCAGCATGATACCTTTAACTCAGGAGAGCTGACACCATTTACTTTAGCTTACCAGGAGATATAAAAAGTCTGAATAAAAAATTAATTCTACATTTAGTGCTAAGCATCTTAGTAGACACTTATATTCAAACAACCAGCGGACTTGGGAAATGCAGAAATCAGAGGATACCACCAACCCATTGAGCTTCACTGCTGACTGTACAAGAAACCCCGGACATACCACACCCGGTAACAATGGTGAACTCATCTACACCACAATCGGAAAATTGACGGAAATTAACGAGAGGCGACAGATCGTCAGAAAATTGAAGGAAGAGCTACATTATGCCTCAGAGACGGATAAACCATCTGATATCATCACGCTGGAGATTATGCCAATCATCAACAACAGTGATCACCTCAGCAATGAAATGATGTCTGAAATTGAGACCCTGAGAAGAGAGTACATCAGAAAAATACAGGAAGATTTGAAAGCGTTATGCCGCAAGCACATCATGAGGGATACAACCATTATGGCCGACGTATTGGAGAATGCTAGGGAAAAAATTCCGCCGATCTCAGCCGAGAACGGAGAGGCCAGAACAGAACTGGCGTACAAAACCAGAGAAATTAAGGAAAAGGCTGACCGGGAATTACTGGACTATAGGAAAGGATTACGAAAACCAAAAGTGAGACACGAAAGTGAGAAGAAAGACATCAAAATAATACCGACCTGTGTTACTGACAACACACGAGGAGAAGAAAACAGAAATGCCACACAACCATGCCCGGCTAAACCACGTCAGCATCAGAATCACCGACAAAGGGTACAACAGTCAAGCTGTAGGAAAAGGAGATTGATTTTTTCATTGGACCGTGAAGATGACCGCCCGAAGAGACCAAACTGGAGATGTTAAATGACTAGATATATGCTTAATCATCCCAAGACTGTTATTATCTTAGTGCTTATGTGTGTATATACATCGTCTTGGTTTATATGATGCTTTATTGCATTTTGTGCATTGTAGGAGCGCATTAAGATAGACTTATTACTCCGTCTCCCACTATCGTCTTGGTAGCAAGCCATATATTTACATATATCACAAACATCTAGACTTACGTTTTGACTTACCGGTATCATTTTGACCAAGGTACAAGTTCACAAAAACTGTTTGTATTGTTGTATATATCTTGTAATTTATAGTGTAATGTATACTATTTGTATCACGTTCATTTTCTATTTATTGTAATAAAGAGGTGAAGGTAATGATTCGACTTTTGGCTTTATTCACATGCATGTTATTCATAAATCCTGAACACATGTGTTGCTGTGGTATACCATGAATCAATCCAGCAATATCGATCAATCGCGTTTCGAATTCTCATTTTATCTTCGTCTGTTTCATATATCTATGCTGCCAATAGGCGTTGAGAAATTTTATACTTTAAGCTAGTAACATGTATAAACATTGCCTTGAATTATACGAGCAACATGAAGATATGGCTCAGATTAACTCACATGTGGTCGCCGTTTTAAATTGAGCAATTTTATTGTCAGCTGAAGATTATGCCAATATAACGAAAATGGACATGTGGTAATTCAAGAACACAATGTTTTATTTACATTTCATGATACATTCCTTAGTTCAGGTGATATCGTTACAAGCTCTATCTTCTAAAATAGATAAAAGCAGAGTAGCGAAGAGAGATATTATCGAAGAAAATAAAATACCTCGATGAATATGTATGGCGCGATCATTTGCACAACAAATCTATTTCAAAACATTTCTATGCCAGATTAGGCAAGCGGATTTCACGGCCCATAAACACAATGCTTTGTTCATGTCCCATTATCATTTTTTTGTTCCATTAATAGATTTACGAGCACTACAGGGACCTAGATTAAAACAAACTAAAAAAGATGATCATTGAGGAAAGTGTTCAACAGCGGAAATCATATAGAAACGGTAATATACAAAAGTCTATTAATCTATTTCGATCACTTTCTACGATCTAGACACTGATCACAATTACCGGTAATTATTATCTATACAAAAAAAGAATACATTTGGTATTAACCGTATTTTGAGCCCCTGTGAATTGATATCAGTGTAGGAATTACTTCATTGATAGGCAATTGCCACCTGCGAAATAGGGGCTAGTCAGCATGATACCTCAAAAGGGATGACGCCATTTACTCTGGCTTACCAGGAGATATAAAAAGTCTCAATAAAAAAATAATTCTACAATTAGCGGCTGGGCGGATAAATGGAGCTTCAAAGTTTCCCCTCTCAAATCAACAGGTATTATATTCTCAAACAATAAACACATTGACGTTAAACTAACACTAGGAGGTCAGAAAATTGTACTCAAAAATAGTGTTAAATACCTAGGTATATTAAGGTAGTGTTGTTAAGCTATCCTGGCTTACATGGCTTATGTTCTATCATAATCCGGTTGATTGCCAAAGAATTTGTGGTGAGTGTGGTCTTGACCCGCATCACTGAGACCCATCCCTCATCAAGTTGATAAACTCCAGTTTCTGTAAATAGCTAGGTTCTATGGTCCCATTCATCTATCTGACTATAATCCTCTGTTTATCATGCTTATTTACTGCAATTTGTGACAGAAAATAAAAGTATTATTGTGCTTGAAAATTTATACTATTATGACCACAAATTCCAATATTGCCGTCATATCCGTTAAAATTGCATATTTTCCCGGTATGTTCTGAGGAATGAGCATTTGAACATTCAAGATTGGAATTCGTGAATATAAGAGGCGATTAGTGTGTGTACTGGAGTAACTAACCATTGAACTTTGCACAATTGAAAAATTCTTGGGACTCATATAATGAACCATACATCGTAAATCATGAATCATCATAGATTGCCCCAGGCAAGAAAATTATTTTCACTGGTGCAGAAGGACATCATTCGGGCCCGATATAATCAATTTGATATGAAAAGATTGGATTTTAACAAATACCTCCCTCAAATTATGATCATAGAGAGATTATCTGTATTGTCAGAAGGCTTGGCTTTGAGAAATTATATACTTTAAGCTACATGTATTATTACCTTGAATTATACGAGCAGCATGAAGATATGACTCAGATGAACTCACATGTGATCGCCGTTTTCAATTTAACAATTTTATTCTCAGCTGAAGATTATGCCAATATAGCGAAAATGGACATTCAAGAAGACAATGTTTTATTTACATTTCATGCTACATTCCTTAGTTCAGGTGATGTCGTTACAAGCTCTATCTTCTAAAATAGATGAAAACAAGTGTAGCGAAGAGAGATATTATCAAAGAAAATAAATCACGTCGATGAATATGTATGGCGCGATCATTTGCACAACAAATCTATTTCAAAACATTTCTATGGCCGATTAGGCAAACGGATTTCAGCACCCATTAACACAATGCTTTGTTCATGTCCCATTATAATTTTTTTGTTCAATTAATAGATTTACGCGCACTACAGGGACCCAGATTAAAACAAACTATAAAAAGATGATCATTGAGGAAAGTGTTCAACAGCGGAAATCATATAGAAACGGTAATATACAAAAGTCTATTAATCTATTTCTATCACTTTCTACAATCTAGACACTGATCACAATTACCGGTAATTATTATCTATACAACAAAAGAATACATTTGGTATTAACGATATTTTGAGCCCGTGTGAATTGATATCAGTGTAGGAATTACGTCATTGATGGGAAATTGTCACCTGTGGGATAGACAGCGGCTAGTCAGCATGATACCTTTAACTCAGGAGGGCTGACACCGTTTACTCTAGCTTACCAGGATATATAAAAAGTCTGAATAAAAAATTAATTCTACATTTAGTGCTCCCACAATTCGAGTTCAGCTCTCAGATTTAACGGACGTGTTTTTGTGTTCTACCAAACCAGCCCAGCTTTCCCAGCCTTTGTGTTCCCCGGCGGTCTTTACAGGATTACCTATACTACAACAACAAACAGCAGGAGAAACCAGCCAGCCAGAGCTAAGTTTTGAATTGAATTTTTGCACCTATACTAATATTTCCTATCACTAAAGTCACTCCTTACCAAATAACAACTAGTCCTGATCTGAACAAAAACAAATCAAACAATGGAAGCCTCTCAATCAACCGTAAAAACACCTAAAAGGAAGCTCTCAGAAATCAACACTGAAAAATCCCCACCCACCAAAAAACAACGATCCCTACCCGAAAGGCCTAGTAGTCTAGCAAATTTTATCGCCATCATCCATAGTTTAACCCAACTGAGAGCATATAAATTCCCAAAGGCCAAGATAGCAAACGATCTCAAAAAATGTGCTGGTGACGTACATCAAATCTTTGAACTGCCGGGTGGTGATCTGAAAGTCCACTGCAAATCACAAACTCAGTACGAGAAATTACTACGTTTAGACCTGCTAGCAGATAAACCTGTCTCGGTAAAACAATTCATACAACGTAGAGAGCAATGCAAAGGAGTAATTTATGGAATTGACCTCAGTATCAAACTAGAAGACATTCTCCCCACCCTCTCAAAACTAAACGTCGTATATGCCAAAAGAATGCAAAAGAACAAACAGGAAACGACAAGCATTATGCTAGTATTCAAAGGATCAAAATTACCGGAAACTGTCCGGCTATGGCTTCGTAACATTATAGTTAAACCTTTTTTTGACACACCAAAACGATGCCATAACTGTCAGAAATATGGTGGTCATATAGCTAGATTTTGTAAATCCCAAGTTGTATGTGCGAAATGCTCTGGAAATCATAATTACGAAGAATGTACTAAAACAAAAGTAACATGTGTAAACTGCAAAGGCAACCATTCAGCGGCCTACAAAGGTTGTATAGCTTTCAAAGAGGCAAAAAGAGTTGAATTCACTAAAGCAGACAAAGGGATTTCTTACGCAGAAGCTGTAAAAGAAACCAGAATGAATAGAAAAATCAGTATAGAAATGACCACCGCTCTACACAGAGCAAAGGCAACTGAGACAATAGTCACAGCCGTGAACACAAACTCAGGTGATACAATGGAGACTGAAAACAATGAACAAGAAACGGAGACAAAGAACCTAACCAGGCTAGACCTGCTGGGCTTTATCAACATTGTGTTGAACTCAGTTATTAACCCCCTGCAACCCAAGCTTAATAAGACCGACATGATAGTGAAAATTGCGCGGGACTTCCTTAATTGGGAGTTCAGCTCCGATGAAATCATTAACTGGGGGAAAAATCCGAAATACGATAAGAAAACATCCACACCCAAAGAAAAGTCTATCCCGGCCCTCAACATAACAACATAAGATAATCCACTTGCGAATGCATCAGTCTCCAAATTAAGGATATAACTAATACAAAATTCAATAAAAATCAATTATCAATACTCCAATGGAATGCCCGAAGCATCGGGAAAAACGGGGACAATCTTAAAGTCTTAGTAAATGAAATCAACCCAGATATAATTTGTGTTCAGGAAACATTTCTGAAGCCAGGAAAAAATAAATTTACAATAAACGGATATAAGTCGTATAGATCAGACAGACTTACAGGTGCACTAGGGGGAAACCTGATATTAATAAAAGAGGATCTGATTCACATCGAACTAGATAAAAGCCCTACCAATGACGATCTCGAATGGCACGCTATTCAGGTCTTCTTCAATAACAAACCTATTAACATCATTAATTGATATGCCCCAGGAAGTCTAAAGAAAATCTCTCCAAAAGAATTGGACAACATCACAAAGAAATTTAACTCCTCTATCATCATATGCGGTGATTACAACAGTCATAACCCCATGTGGGACGACAATTGCATCAAGGCAGACGAAAAAGGCCAAGTAGTGGAAAAATGGCTTGACCAAAACAACCTATGCTATCTAAATAATGGCCACGGAACGCGAATAGACATGAACACCGGTAAACTATCTGCAATTGACTTAACTATTGTCTCCCCTGATTTAGCTGTTAAATCCGAATGGGAAGTGATTCCTGACACGCTTGACAGCGACCACTTCGCCATTCTGACGAAAATTAGTATAAAACCGGACGCTGAAAGGACAGACGCCCCTCCAAAATTCCAGTACTCCAAAGCCGACTGGAAAAGCTTCCAGAAAGACTGTCAATGCCTAAATCATGACGAGATATTCAATTCCGATCCAGAAATGTTCAATGAAAACATTACAAATTCACTACTAAACATAGCACAAAAATATATTCCGATATCACAACAGCGCCACAACAAAAACCCGGTACCCTGGTGGAACCCAGAGTGTGCAAAGAATATTGCGGCCAAAAAGAAGGCTCTTAGAAAATTCAAAAAAAGTAGGCTCCAAAGTGATCACGCGAACTACAAGGAACTCAAAATCATAGCTGAAAAAAGTGTCAAAGAAGCTAAATCAAAATGTTGGGAAGACTTTTGCAACACTATAGATACCAAAACCAATTCAAAAAAAGTATGGAACAAAATAAAAAATATACAAGGAAAGTTAACGAACACAGTCCCTGTACTGAACAAAACTAAAAAAACGAACAAAGAAAAGGCAGAACACCTCGCCGAATCTTTCGCTTCAAACAGTAGCGATAGCAACCTGAAACCAGAATTCAGAAAAATTAAGGAAGAAACAACGATAGAAAACGATTTGGACGATCATTTAGAAAACTATCTCAATGCAGACTTCAATATTAATGAATACCGCAAAGCTATACACTGTAAAAAAGAGAGCTCACCTGGTGAAGACAAACTAGAATACACGATCCTTAAACACCTACCAAATAAAACACAGAAACTAATTTTGAAACTAATTAATGTCAGCTGGCAGACCAAACAACTTCCAAGTAAATGGAAAACATCTATCGTTATCCCAATCCCCAAACCAGGTAAAGATCCATCAGACAGCATCTCTTACCGCCCAATTTCTCTCACTTCAAATCTATGCAAATAATGGAAACTATGGTAAAGAATAGACTGGAATTTCATATGGAAAACAACAACTTATTAAACAAAACCCAAAGCGGCTTTCGTAAGAACAGAAGTACATTAGACCATATAACCAGATTACAACACTCGATAAAAAAGGGGAATGCCAAACATCAGTACACACTAGGTATCTCCCTAGACATAGAAAAAGCATTTGACCTTGTATGGCAGGACGGCATAATTATTCAATTAAGCAAACTTGGGATTAAGGGAAGAATGCAACACTGGATAAAAAACTTCCTAAACAACAGAAATTTTAAAGTTCGCCTAGGAAACACCCTATCCACCGACCATCAACTAGACAACGGTACCCCTCAGGGAATCGTCATTAGCCCCACACTTTTTAACATCCTCATCAATGGCCTAGCCGATGAAATTGACACGAAACATCCAGAAGTAGAACAGTCCCTATTTGCTGACGATTCTGCCCTCTGGAAAACCGCACGTTCCATCAAAAAACTTACAGGTATAATGCAAAAAACACTAGATACAATTAGCGGCTGGGCGGATAAATGGGGCTTCAAATTTTCTGCTCTCAAAACAACGGGTATTATATTCTCAAACAATAAACACATTGACGTTAAACTAACACTAGGAGGTCAGAAAATTGAATTCAAAAATAGTGTTAAATATCTTGGTATGATCTTTGACAGAAAAGTCACGTGGAAAGACCACATCGATCAACTAGTTCTTCGGTACAATAAAGACCTGAACCTCATGAGGTGTGTGTCTGGGACAAACTGGGGAGCGAGTAAATATAGTTTGATGAAATTATACCAAACGCTCATTAGGTCAAAAATAGATTACGGGTCCATCGCTTACCAATCAGCATCTAAGACACAAGTAAAAAGAATAGACAGCATTCAATATTCTGCTCTAAAAATAGCTACTGGAGCCTTCAAGGGAACCGCTCTATGTAGTCTTCAAATAGAAACCAATGAGAAACCTCTTCATTTAAGACGAGAGGAACTGTCCCTGAAATATGCAGGAAAAACTAGAGCTAAGGGCGAAAATCACCCATGCCACAAAATTTTTGAAGAAAAAAGTGAATATGAATATTTAAAGAAAAACTGCGAAAAAGACTCCGCCCCCCTCGGCTACACCGTAAATAACCTATTCCAAGAGCACGAAATACCCATCGCACACATCTGCGACACAGACAAAATCATTAGACCACCCTGGGAATTAGAGTCGCCCCACGTGGACACAAGTATTCACGACTACCTCACAAAGAAGGACAACCCAGACTTTATAAGAGCCACCACCCTTGAATATATCGACCAAAACTGGAAAAATTACATAAAAATCTATACAGACGGATCGAAAAACACAAGTAATAACACAGGATCAGCTTTTATACCTGAGCTCGACATACAAAATGGTTTCAAACTTCCAGACAATATGTCTGTATACACTAGTGAACTGATTGCTATAATTAAGGCTCTCGAATGGATCATCGAGCACAAACCAATCCGTGCGGTGATACTTAGTGGACTCACATCCATTAAAAATTCTATATCTGCCAGTAGACCTGATCTCATACACAAAATAGAATGTATATGTACACAAATACACAACGAGGGTATAGACGCCATTTTAGCATGGGTCCCCGCGCATGTCAACATCAGAGGTAACGAAGCAGCCGACAAAACTGCCAAAGACAGTCTTCCTAAAGCTACACACGATGTGCCAATAGGATTAGGATATAAAGAACTCAACACTATCATTAGACGCAAAATAGATAGCAAGTGGCAAAAGGAATGGAACGAAGAAGAACGTGGACGGTGGTTACATAAGATCCTTGATGGAGAGAAAAGACAAGTCCAGGGATTCCAGTTAGACAATAAACGTGATGAACGCATAATCACCAGATTAAGACTAGGCAAAACCGGACTTAAATCACATCTGTCCATGTTTCTGAAAAACACCTCACCCCTCTGTACCGCATGCAACAATGTAGAAGAAACAATAGAACATGTCTTACTTGAATGCCCTAAACACTACCCACAACGCGAGACACTTAGAAACGAATTAAAAAAATTCAACACTCCCTTAACATTACCAGCGATATTAAACCCTAAGCCTCCCATTAGAAAACAGGTATTCAAGTCCTTAATAGATTTTATAAAAACTGCTGGCTATTATTCCAGTATATAACACTACCCGCGTGCATGCGCAACACTAACTAACAATGTCAGCATTGGCCAAAATTTCTCTTTTGGAATAAAATTTAGGCAATGTGGGCACCGGAGATACCATGTTCCGTGTGGGCCGGTTGCCACATTAGTCTCAAAAATCGGAGGCCAAGACCAATCAACATCCCTCCGACAATATTGGCCAAACATCTCTCTTTCGCAATAAAATAGGCAATGTGGGCACCGGAGATACCATGTTCCGTGTGGGCCGGTTGCCACATTAGTCTCAAAAATCGGAGGCCAAGACCAATCAACATCCCTGCGACAATATTGGCCAAAAATCTATCTTTCGCAATAAAATAGGCAATGTGGGCACCGGAGATGCCATGTTCCGTGTGGGCCGGTAACCACATTCGTCTCTAAAACCTAAAGGCCGCTACCAATTCAACAACCAAGGACATAAATCATTAGCACACGTCCAAGAAACAACCACGCACACAGATAATGTCACTCACAAAAATGAATACTACACAGTGTTTCATCTTATACTTTCAGAAATGGAGATGAACACGATGAAGGTCCTCATCAAACAGACAACAAACAGAACACTGACGACGACAAAAAAATTTAAACAGCACCTCACGGCACACCGAAGACCAAAGACGGGCTGGACAAGACTGAAAACAGAAGACGAATGACGATCACAAGAATACCAACATCGCCGCACAACAAGAAACCTCCGGAACCAGAACATCACATCCTAAACCACACCGACACGATAACCCATAGATGACACCGAACTGACGCCTTAACACAGAATATGATCCTTTGACTTGCACGCAATATAGGACGTAGACCTGCCGTCCTGTGCCCCAATACACACTCCAAGCAATTGTTACAGGCACAGATTTCTGGAAGAACCCACCCTGTTCCCAAGGGCGTCGTTAGTGAAGTCGATCCGAAAAATCCTGAAAACGCCCATGGTTCTCCCGGTTTTTTCTGGACGGCGTTGTGCGTTCAAGGGGGTACCAAGACAAAGGAATCACACACGCGATTACAGTGAACTCATATTTACCAGTATAACTTAACCAAAAACCAAAAAGAGACTTACGAACTTGTACATATAGCGATTCTTATTTACTTCTATTTATATCTCCACTAATCTCTCATTGTTATTTATTATTTATTTATTTATTTATTTATATATTTAGCACTGGAAAAGAAATTCAATAAACGAAGTAATGTACCGCGAAATTCAAATAAAATATTGAGTTGATGGGCCGCGAAATCCGAATGGGAAGCGGCCCTTAAACTACAATTTCAATCAATAGTGCTCCCACAGGTTTCAATCAATAGTGCTAAGCATCTTAGTAGACGCTTATATTCAAACAACCAGCAGACTTGGGAAATGCAGAAATCAGAGGATACCACCAACCCATTGAGCTTCACTGCTGACTGTACAAGAAACCCCGGACATACCACACCCGGTAACAATGGTGAACTCATCTACACCACAATCGGAAATTTGACGGAAATTAACGAGAGGCGACAGATCGTCAGAAAATTGAAGGCAGAGCTACATTATGCCTCAGAGACGGATAAACCAATTGATATCATCACGCTGGAGATTATGCCAATCATCAACAACTGTGATCACCTCAACAATGAAATGATGTCTGAAATTGAGACCCTGAGAAGAGAGTACATCAGAAAAATAGAGGAAGATTTGAAAGCGTTATGCCGCAAGCACATCATGAGGGATACAACCATTATGGCCGAGGTGTTGGAGAATGCTAGGGAAAAAATTCCGCCGATCTCAGCCGAGAACGGAGAGGCCAGACAGAACTGGCGTACAAAACCAGAGAAATTAAGGAAAAGGCTGACCGGGAATTACTGGACTATAGGAAAGGATTACGAAAACCAAAAGTGAGACACGAAAGTGAGAAGAAAGACATCAAAATAATACCGACCTGTGTTACTGACAACACACGAGGAGAAGAAAACAGAAATGCCACACAACCATGCCCGGCTACACCACGTCAGCATCAGAATCACCGACAAATCGTACAACAGTCAAGCTGTAGGAAAAGGAGATTGATTTTTTCATTGGACCGTGAAGATGACCGCCCGAAGAGACCAAACTGGAGATATTAAATGACTAGATATATGCTTAATCATCCCCAAGACTGTTATTATCTTAGTGCTTATGTGTGTATATACATCGTCTTGGTTTATATGATGCTTTATTGCATTTTGTGCATTGTAGGAGCGCATTAAGATAGACTTATTACTGGGTCTCCCACTATCGTCTTGGTAGCAAGCCATATATTTACATATATCACAAACATCTAGACTTACGTTTTGACTTAACGGTATCATTTTGACAAAAGTACAAGTTCACAAAAACTGTTTGTATTGTTGTATATATCTTGTAATTTATAGTGTAATGTATACTATTTGTATCATGTTCATTTTCTATTTATCGTAATAAAGAGGTGAAGGTAATGATTCGACTTTTGGCTT
>JAVTVY010015949.1:0-60440 GCA_036873755.1 Hanleya hanleyi
TATATTACCAATCTGCAAAAATCTCAGGATTGTAAATTAACCCAGGAAGGGTGGTCGCGCGGACGTCGGCGTAAACATTTGGGTACTTTCCACGCAATCATTGAACATGGAAATTGGCCAGTGTGAGAATGTACCAAAATCAAGGGATTCTGGCGTAAGTTAGAGACTATATATTCATGAGAACATGATGCATGCACGCCACGCGGCCCTTCTCAGAGTCAAACCTCCAATGTTATTTCAATACATGCAATGATTTAACATAGGAATTGACTAGTGCGAAATTTCGTGCAAAATGAAGAGATTGTGGCGTAACCCAGGAAGGGTGGTCGTGCGGACGTCGGCGTAAACATTTTGGTACACCCACCAATCAGCGATGCGGTGTGACTCTGATGCTATTAATACACAATCACAATGATTTTAACATGGGAATTGGCTAGTGCGAATTTTCGTGCAAAATGAAGAGATTCTGGCGTAACCCAGGAAGAGTGGGGAGTTGAGATTTTGGCCCCAATTAGAGCATCACGCGGTCCTTCTCAGGGGCAAACCTCCAATGTTATTTCAATACATGCAATCATTTAACATAGGAACAGATACTCGCCTCTATATTCTTATCCATCAGTATATTACCAATCTGCAAAAATCTCAGGATTGTAAATTAACCCAGGAAGGGTGGTCGCGCGGACGTCGGCGTAAACATTTGGGTACTTTCCACGCAATCATTGAACATGGAAATTGGCCAGTGTGAGAATGTACCAAAATCAAGGGATTCTGGCGTAAGTGAGACACTATATATAGATGAGAACATGATGCATGCACGCCACGCGGCCCTTCTCAGGGCCAAAACCTCCAATGTTATTTGAATACATGCAATGATTTAACATACGAATTGACTAGTGCGAAATTTCGTGCAAAATGAAGAGATTGTGGCGTAACCCAGGAAGGGTGGTCGTGCGGACGTCGGCGTAAACATTTTGGTACACCCACCAATCAGCGATGCGGTGTCACTCTGATGCTATTAATACACACAATGATTTTAACATGGGAATTGGCTAGTGCGAATTTTCGTGCAAAATGAAGAGATTCTGGCGTAACCCAGGAAGAGTGGGGAGTTGAGATTTTGGCGCCAATTAGAGCCAATGAAATGTCTTTGAAAGAACCAATCAGCCATCATTAAAAAGAACCAATGAAACCCGTAGGCGGTGATTCAAACTACCAATGAAAAACTACTGTATTTTCGTATAAAGCCAGCGGGAAGCGTGCATAGCGTCACTCCAAACACACTTTGAGAGAAGAAAGATGTATAACAACAGAGCCAAGATGTCTACCACCCGAGGAGCAGCCAAGGCGGCGAGGGAAAAACAACAGAGGAGGAGAAGGGAAAAAAGCTTTTGGATGAAGGCCATGAAGTCGTGGGCCGAAGAAAACATCGACCTAACTGTACACAAGTGGGCCCAGCTTCATGGCCTGATGTCGGCTGCTCCCTCGGGTCTGAACGGACAGGATTTTCTTAACTTTTTGGAGAATATATTAGGCCAACACCGACTCGAACTAGAGGATGAGAAGGAAGAGGAGGAGGAGATGCCCCAAATTATACCACCGCCGGCGAACTTTCTACAAGACATGCCGATAACACCGGGGCCGTCGGCGAGACGCTACAGACACGTGCCTGGCAGCCTGTTCATACCCCTGGAGGAAGAGTAAAGACGGTGGGGAAAAAATCCAACGGCCCTTTTCAGGGCCAACCAATCCAACGGCCCTTTTCAGGGCCAACCATTCCTCCGAAAGAGGAACTTCTAAACAAGGCACATTCAATTGAAATCCTACAATCTCCTCTCCTCCTCTATAGTATTATTAACCATCTGCAAACACGCAAAAAAAAAACACAATCCCTGCCCCTATCAACGGCCCTTTTCAGGGCCATCTCCTTACTTGAAACATAGACACAGTGAACGGATTGTAAAAATTAACCCAGGAAGGGTGGTGGCGCGCGGACGTCGGCGTAAACATTTTAGGTACTCTCCACATCGACTATCGACTCTATTAATAGACGCAATCATTTAACATGGGGATTTGCTAGTGTGAATTTTCGTGTCAAATCAATGGGATTCTGGCATACATGTGCATTAAATACAGTGCACGCGGCCCTTTTCAGGGACAAACCTCCAATGTTATTTCAATACATGCAATGATTTAACATAGGAACGGGTACTCGCCTCTATATATTCTATATATAGTATTATTACCAATCTGCAAAATCTCAGGATTGTAAATTAACCCAGGAAGGGTGGTCACGCGGACGTCGGCGTAAACATTTTGGTACTCTCCACGCACTCATTTAACCTGGAAATTGGCTAGTGTGAGAATGTACCAAATCAAGGGGATTCTGGTCAACACTCGTTTCAGGGTCAACCTAATCTTTTGAGGGCCAACCTCAATGTTATTTCAATACGTGCAATGATTTAACATAGGGGAACAGATACTCGCCTCTATATTCTGATATAGTATTATTACCAATCTGCAAAATCTCAGGATTGTAAATTAACCCAGGAAGGGTGGTCGCGCGGACGTCGGTGTAAACATTTTGGTACACCCACCAATCAGCGATGCGATGTCACTTTGATGCTATTAATAGACACAATCATTTAACATGGGAGTTGGTTAGTGTGAATTTTCGTGTCAAATCAAGGGATTCTGGCATACATGTGCATTAAATACAGTGCACGCCACTCTTTTTAGGGGTAATTCTAATGGTATAAACATAGGAATGGATTTTTTAACATGGAAAAAAAAATTCATGTGTTATTTTTTTTTTACCTATTGTTACCTTTAGGTGTGTGCATGTGCAGGAGTTGGGTGTTTTTTTATTTTTTGTGCTGAATTAGAAGTCCCTCTTTCGGAGGAATGGTTGGCCCTGAAAAGGGCCTTTGGAGATGTAAGGGTTTACATCATTGGGGAGAAATTTATCCGCCGCCGGGTACACACGGGACAATCCATGGTGACAAAAATACACTCTAGGGGTGTATCATTGAACATAGGGTCGTCTTTTGGGTGGGTCTGTGTGGCGTCCATACAGCGTAGACACAGGGCCTGATGGCCGCAGGGAAATATTGCATATTTTGCAAAACGTGTAGCGCATTGTACACAGCGTAAAAACCGGGCTGGTGTCCATTTTACGGGTGGTGCCAGTCTTCTTTTTATGGTAGTAGCGTAGTCATGCAGGTGTTCAATTTCTTGTTTTTGTTGTTCACTCCTTTTTCTTTTTCTTCCTACGCTTTTCTCCTTTCCCTCCCCCTCCTTCTCTTCTGGCTGTATTTTCGTTCCCTGTCCTCCCACGCCTTCTTCTTCTTTTTCTTCTTGTCCTGCTTTTTTTTCTTCCGGATGTACCAACTGATCGGGGACGGGTAGCAGTTGAACTTGGATATCTTCTTCTTGATCATAGTGTTGGAACACATGTTGGAGCATTTGTTGAAACCGTGGACTTTCCAGGGAGGTGACATCATCATCATCATCATGCTGTAGTACCGGTTCTTCTTGTTGATCTGTAAATAGGCTGGGCTGTAATATATCATCTAGCCATTGGTCCTCTATCGGTGGGTGTTGTGTACTTTCCAGCGCAGTGACATCATGCTGTGGTACCGGTGAGTGTTGTTCATCTGGGGGCTGTAATATATCATCCAGCCATTTTGTGTTCTGCATCGGTGAGAGTGATAGGTCACTATCACTCAGCAACTCTTTTATCACTGCATCAATATCCATTATTTCAGACATCATGTAATTGTGAATGAACAAGATAAAAAAACACTGCTATTTATACCGTACAGCGCGCGGACGTCAGCGAAATGGTGGATCCAAACCTGCACGCTGCAAGAAATTTTGTGTTTCTTTGACAATTTTAAACCCCGTGTGATTTTGCAATAAATGCCAGGTCAGTATAAAAAATTATTTCAAATTGAACGGGGGCAACTCAGGGATGTAGCATTTAAAAATTAAGAAAATTAGCAGTAGACTAAGCCACTATTTTAATGATTTCATCCATTTTAGACGCGTAAGAAAAAAAATTAACCCAGGAAGGGTGGTTGCGCGTGCAAAATCTCAGGATTGTAAATTAACCCAGGAAGGGTGGTCGCGCGAACGTCGGCGTAAACATTTTTTGGTACACCCACCAATCAGCGATGCGGTGTAACTGTGATGCTATTAATAGACACAATCATTTATCATAACACTGCATTGCCCCGAACATCTCCGAATCACGGCGCCATGTTGGTTTACAACAGGGCCGACACCCACCGTGTTGATTTACAACATGAGTGCCTAGACATCTATATCATGTATATATAGCGCGATCAATGTTATTACCATTCATACACAATAATACATCATGACTACAAGAAGACTAGTATTCGAGGATCCTAGAGACCATAGGGAGGTCATTACACATGAAGAGGATGGCGGTGTCACGATTATTACAAGCCTACAGCGAGTGCATCAACGTCATATTGCCGATACGTTGAGACGCCAAAGTGCACAACAAGACCAAGAGGTGACGGCGGCTATGGATGAAGATAATAATGATGACACGGACGAAGAAGAACTGCCCACCGTAGAGTGGTTAAACTGTAACAAACCACCAGGAAATACAGCGGCTACCCAAACGCCAATTATAACAACACCGGAAACAGAGACGCCAGCTACAACATTACCACCTGAACAACAACAACAACAACAACAACAATGCTCTTGGACCGAGGTAACCCGTCTCAACGATCAGGTGGCCCGCCTAAACGACCAGGTGACGTTGGCAAACGAACAGATTAACGAAATGAGAGAAGACATGGGTCAAATGGACAGAGTCAAGGTTCAACTACAAAGAGACCTGCATAAAGAACTAAGTAAAGCCAACTGCAGTGTGTGTACAAACGAGGAAACAGAGTACGCCCTATTTCCGTGCGGACATTTATGCGTATGCGAAGAATGCTGGGTGACACTAACGTGTACAGGGGATGAGTGCCACTGCAATGAAACCGACGAACAGCATTTTAAAATAAAGTGTCCCGTCTGCAGGAGGCAGGTGGCCGGAGTGAAGAAAATCTACCGCTCCTAAAAAAACAAGTGTAGTAACACTTTCCAACGGCCCTTTTCAGGGCCACCCCATTCCTTCGAAAGAGAAACTTCTAACTCAGCACAAAAAATATAACATCAGCTCCCCCACTAAATGAACACTAACACGCATTTTTTAAAAAAAAATTTGAAATTTTTTTTTTATTTAACACAATAGAATGAAACAAACATGTTTTTATCTGAATGTTTTCAACTTGAAAAATATGTTCAATATTTATACAACAACAACACTAACACAATAGAATGAACGTATTTACAACAGTGAAACTGGAAATATTGAATTTTAATATAATTATACGCTATCAATGGCGCTTCAATGAACGTATAGGAATAGAGTAAAATGTGTGAAAATGGTTTCATGAAAATGTTCAATAATTCGTCTTCACCACAGTGAAAAAGTGTTGAATTTTATAATAATACGCTATCAATGGCACTTCAATTAACGTGTAGGAATAAGGTCAATGTGTGAAAATGTTTTTTCATGAAAAGGTTCAATAGTTCCGTTTTCACCACAATGATCAGCGCGTATTAGGGAACGGTACTACTGTCCAGTTACGCAACAAGACTTGCTTGAACTCCTCATCGTTTTTCCGTCCCTGGTGTACATAGATGTAGGTAGTAATCTCTTCACGTGGAATGGTAGGAGGGCAGGCAGCTTCCAATGCCACGGCAATTTGCTCCTCGGTCACAACCTGTAATGCTTCAGTGATCAGCGCGTATGAGGGTACACTAATGTCCATACACGTATGCATTATTATGGGACTGTTGTTGAAACACCCTGCACAGGCTTCCAGACGCAGTTGTCGAACGCGAGGCCTCACCAGAGCCATAACTGTGTCAATGTACTTCAGATAAATAGTGTGAGACACCTGGTAATCCAAAGCTTGACGAATTGCAGCTGTCACACTCTGCAACTTGCGCCACACCGGTATTTTCAAAGTGACACCCTGAGGACAAGGAGCAAGCTGTTGTGTATCGGCCGTCATTTTCCATTTACGGATATGCAGCAGCAGGTCGTCGTTGAAATAACCAACACTCACATAGATGTCTTCACCTAGAGAAAATTTCACTTCGTTACCCGCCTGTTCGCCAATCACCGCATCCACGGCATAATAAACGGTCTCCAGTCTTTGCCAGCACAGCGAAGACAAGGCAATACGCCTAGCGGGTCTGTCCATATAGGCCAGTACATTAAAATGTACTTGTGCGTCTTTCACACTGACAGTCAAATTAGCTGAAAGCTGCCATATATCCGTGTGGGCCGACTCATAGGCCTGCTGGATAATGTTATTAATGGACTGCACAGACATAGGAAGTTGCACCATGTGGTCTTCTTCTTTTTCTTGTTTCCCTTGCTCTTCTTCATTTTGCTCATCCATGGCCTCAGGCACTGGCTGGAGAACGGGTTCAGGTGTTTCTAAAGGGATTTGTCGGGACCGCTTGGCACGTGCACCGCGTTTGGCTGGTACACCACACTCTGGGTGCATGTCCGTACGTTTGGTAGCTGTACGCTGTTCGGTAGTATCCATAACTAAGATACCCTCTTCTACTACAACGGGAATTTCAAGTAGATCAGCCAATTCTACATTTTCCGTCTTCTTCAGTGCATGCACGAACGCTAGAAATGCATAGGGACCACGACGCACTAGAGCATTGAGCAGAGCTTCGTTTTGTCGTGAAGGAGTGTTCTCCGCCATGATATCTTCCACACCCTGTTTCAGCAGTATTTTATCAACCATAAGCACATCACATATTGCCCCCGCATGCCGCATCTCATCAACCAGGCGAACACGGTTCTTTTGAAGGATGACTTTGTCGGCTGAATTCATCTTGACTATGGGCTCAGGCTGGTGAAGAACTGCTACCGTGTAAAAGTCTGGTGAATTTGCACTGGTAAAATGGAAAAAAGTACACGCAGGATCCACAACTCATACAAAGTAGGCAAGCAGAATGACTGGCTGGCTGGACAGGCAGGCAGGCAGGCAGGCAGGCAGGCAAATCAGGTCAGTGAAAAACTTCCCAAAGTAGTCCAATGATTATAACCATTCACTAAAAATCACCTACTTTTATATGTTTTTCAACCCATTCCCGAACATTCACGAACCAACTCCGACATCTTGCTTTACAACAGGGCCCACAACCACCATTTTGCTTTACAACAGGGACGACAACCGCCATCTTGCTTTACAACAGCACCGACAACCGACATCTTGCTTTCCACCATGCCCGAACAGGCCCGAACACACCCGAACACACCCGAACACACACGAACATCTCCGAACCACACCGCCATCTTGCTTTACAACAGGGCCGACACCCACCATCTTGCTTTACAACAGGGACGACACCTCAACCAATCAAATTCAACCTCACACTTACAATTCAACCAATCAAAAGCCTCGTTACAAAACCAACCAGTTGTGACGTCATAGTTACATCCGGGTGAAATGTGACTTTAGTTGCTCGTTATCCACTACTGACCAGACTTGGAAAAACACATAGCTTTTGTTTTCTGAAAATTAATTGACAAATGCCACTTGGTGCAGAAAGCTTGCAATTTTGCTAAGGCATTATTCAGACCTTCAGGTGAAAGGCTCAGTATAACAATATCATCTGCATATAGTAAGCAATATAAAATGAAATTTCCCAAGACTACAGGATCGCAATCCTCACCAAATATATCAGGAAGGTCATCAATAAAAATGTTAAACAGTGTGGGACTCAAATTATTACCCTGTAATACACCTCGGCTAGATACAAAACTATCAGATACACCATCACTCAATCTTATGCGCATGGACGGGTCAGAGTACATAGACTTAATGATATTATATATATTACCAGTGACATCTGCTTTGAGGAGTTTGTACAGTAAACCACACCTCCATACCGAGTCAAAAGCCTTACGCAGGTCCACAAAACAAGCATAAACGCGTTGATTTTGATTTATGTGTGACTCTATTACAGACTGCAAAATAAATACATTGTCAGACGCACTGTGGTCTTTACGAAAGCCACATTGGGATTCATTTGGTTTTTCAAGAGCTTCCAAGTGACTTTGCAATCTCTTGTTCAAAATGGAGCAGAATAACTTAGATAAGCAACTGCTTATAGCTATACCCCTATAGTTGCTTGGATCTCGTAAATTACCAGACTTATGTAAAGGAATCACGAGTGAAGATTTCCAGGATTCTGAAAAATATCCTGATGCCAAAATCTTGCTGAACAGAACTTGAAGATAGGGCAACAATGCATTTATGCCATATTTGAGCATTTCATTGGTTATCATATCTTCTCCAGCAGATTTTCCAGCCTTCAAGCTTGCAACTGCAGATGATATTTCTACCATGACCATGCAGGCCCGTAGCCAAGGGGGTCCCTGCCATACCGTATTCTATTCGTTTATTACCATAACTGGTGGGGGGCAGGGTACCGTATTCCAAATGTTGGGAATGGATACCAGAGTATTCCAAATGTTTTAGTAATACCGTATGTAAATAAGTATTTCATCCCAGTCAAATAAGTCAATGGCAAAAATGCAGAAAGGGATATATCGTAAATGGAATTATATTATTGTTTATGAAAAAAAAATCTCACAAATGTAAATTTATGTCATTTAAGAGCCGCTATGTAGACACTCGATCTCGAGTCTGGGGCAATTTAATAAACAGTAGTAGTATGTAAAGGGCATATTCACGCTGCGACCCCGCCGCATTCATGCGCGGGAATCGCCGCCGGAAGTGCGCAGGGCACGAGGTTTGGTTCACCAAATTGTACCTCCAACACAAGAGAGCTCGCCGCTCAAATCGAGGTATTATAGCTTGAATACTATGAATAAAATCTTAAGGCCTATGTTATGGCATCCATTTGGGCATTCAAAATATGATTACCTCGGAGTCCGAGTTCATTATCTCAGGGTCCAAGCATGTACTTACCTTCAACATCCGGGTTTCCCACCGGGTTTTTCATCCGGGGGACTGGCTTGCGTCGTCCCTCAGTCTTACATCCGGGTACCCTGGTTTCCAGGCAAAGGTTCCCATGCAATGGTTCAATGCCTCCATGTGGT
This sequence comes from Hanleya hanleyi, assembly GCA_036873755.1. Classification (NCBI taxonomy): domain Eukaryota; kingdom Metazoa; phylum Mollusca; class Polyplacophora; order Lepidopleurida; family Hanleyidae; genus Hanleya; species Hanleya hanleyi. The sequence goes on from JAVTVY010015949.1 coordinate 9,185, forward strand.
GAACACTGGATTGCATCAGCCTTACATCCGGGGACCCTGGAACATTCGTGAACACCCGGGTACCCCTGAGGTCACAGAGGTCAAGTTTACTATAGTTCCGGCACTTCCGGTCACGTGACCGGAAATGACCGTTGGTGGAATGTATTCCTCCTCGGTGATGCGGTCTGGCGGTGATGCGGAGAGAAAGTAGTCCCGAGACTTCAAATACATTGCGTCTTAATCTTCGGCAATCTCCGACAATCTTTGGTCATCTCCGGCAATCTCCGGTCATCTCCGGCAATGTCCGGTCCTCTCCGGGACAATATATAGCCTTTATCTGCCTTTCCGAAGCATCCATGTATAGAGGATGGTCCCCGACGATATTACCATCTGTTTGCCCATGTTAAATGGCCAGTGGGGAACCCTCAGTGTCTCCATACAGGTTTTCCCAGAATCGTATTGGCACGAAAAAAATACCCGAATCCATGGGAAGGAAGACTTATAGTAATAAAGATAACCTATATGTGTTGGACAATGTTATTATGACCAGTCTAGCATCCGTGCGACCCCAGGGTCGAGCGTTTATTGTCCAGTATATCTCCGAAAAAGATAAACAAACAAAATGGCGGCTCCGCTTGTTGTGGAGTTTCCCTTTTGACATCACGACAATCGATCGTGCTGCCTTCTAGAGGCAAGGAAGACAACTCTGACTGGGCGAGCCCTCTGTAGGCGCAAATTCCGTGTCATCTCCCCTGATTCGCACATTTGCATCTATACGGGAAATGCCTGTATGGGGTATAGGTGTGGTCATTTGTTTTGTGGATTTTACTACGGGTTGTGGGGTCTTGTTTTCTTCGTCTCACCACGTAAAACACGATGGGAAGGGTCTCGAAGCTAAGCGGTGACATTTTTCGAAAAGTTCATGAAGGTCTGGATAGACCCATAGGCCTACTGGCCCAGCGGATAGGTCCATACTGGGCAATTCACACATGTTCATTGTGGGTTGTGGGATCTTGTTTTTCACGTCTCACCACGTAGAACACGATGGGCGGGGTCCCGAAGCTAATCGGTGAAATTTGTTTAAAAATTCACTGTGCGCATGCGTAGTGGGTAAATAGCGCCGGTGGACGTTTTGGGATCTAGGTGAGCCCCTAGTGGTCCGATGGGGTCGTATGTGGTCTTATTTTGAAACTCTCGTGGAGGAGCATCCGACTGGACTAATGTGTCGTCCGTTTTCATTATTCTGCGCATGCGCGTGCTAGTATAGAAAGTAGGCATTTTGGGGGTGCTTAGGGTGTGTTTGGGGTAGAGATGGACCACTATTGGACCAAATGGGTCGTGGGAGGTGTCAAAGTGAAGCTTTTGTGGGGTAGAGTCAGAATGGCGTTTTTTTTATTGCAAGTCGCGTCAATCTGCGCATGCGCAGTTGGGTGTAGTAAGTAAAGTGATCATTTTGGGGAAGTGAAGGAAGGTATTTGGTATGGAGATGGACCATCCTTGGTCCGAATGTGTCGTGAGGGGTGTCATCTTGTAGTTCTCGTGATGCAGACCCTGATTTGAGGGATATTCATGTCATCTGTGACGTCATTGGTGACGTCATCAGTACGAGTAGTAGCGAAAGCGGGCATTTTGGGGCAGTGAAGGAAAGTAGTTGGTGTAGAGATGGACCATCCTTGGTCCGAATGCGTCATGTGGGGTGTCATCTTGTAGCTGTCGTGGTGCAGACCACGACTTGAGGGATGGCCACGTCATCTGTGACGCCATTGGTGACATCATCAGTAGGAGTAGTAGCGAAAGTGGTCATTTTGGGGGTGTCAAGGAAGGTGTTTGGGGTAGAAAGGGACCATCCTTTGTCCGAATGGATCGTGTGGGGTGTCGTCTTGTAGTTCTCTGCATGTAGACGCATCTACACACTAGGTGGTCGCATCGTGCTAGGCATGCGCAGTTGGGCAGTAGTAACGAAATATGTCAATTTGGGCGTGGGCAATGACATGCTTGGGCAATCAAGGGACCAATCTTTTGTCCAAATGACCCGGTTGTGGTATCCTCTTGAAACTTCCGTGGGGTAGAGTCAGACTGGCGTATTTTTTATTGAAAATCGCGCCAATCTGCGCATGAGCAGTTGGGGTGTAGTAAGTAAAGTGGTCATTCTGGAGGTGCGCAGGGGTATATTTGAGCGCTTGAGGGACCATTCTTGGTCCGAATGCGTCGTGTGAGGTGTCCTCTTTTAGCTCTCGGGGTGTAGACTGCTACTTGAAGGATGTCCACGTCATCTGTGACGTCATTGGTGACATCACCAGTAGGAGTAATAACCAAAGTGGGCATTTTGGGGGTGTGAAGGAAGGTGTTTGGGGTAGAGATGGACCATCCGTGGTCCAAATGGACCATATGGGGTGTCATCTTGTAGCTCTCGGCATGTAGACGACGGATTTTATGGTGTCTGTTGGTAGTCGCATCGTGCTACGCATGCGCAGTTCGGCCGTAGTAGCGAAACATGTCATTTGGAGCGTGCGTAGGAGTGTGTTTGAGTTATTAAGGGACCACTATTGGTCCGATTGGGTCGTGGGAGGTGTCATAGTTAGGCACTCGTAGAGTAAACTCCGACTAGACGGGTGTGTCGTGGAAGTAAGGCTATGGCCCGCATACGCAGACAAAGCATTGTGGAAAAAGGACATTGGAAGGGACGTTATGGGGTCGAGATGGACCAATATTGATCTGACGAGGTATCAATTTGAAGCATTCGTGGCTCCGACTGGAGGGGTTGCGTCGTAGAAATGACATCATTCTGCACATGCGCAGTCGTGGGGTAGTAGAAAAAGGACGGTTTTAGAAGTGCGTAAGGGCACTATATGACATGACATCTGGGGGTAAATATTTCATCCAGGTATAGCGGATAGCGGTTATCGTGAATAACAACAGCAATGTAAGTTCAGCAATGTTCATATAATTTATTATCCCCAATGTTACATCATACCCAGGCTGGGGGAGCCGCTCTGGGTATGTTTATTATGTTCACAAAAAAACAAGTTGAAATATCAAACACCATGTTTTTTTATTTAACGCACCGTCACATTACGTACAAGTGTTTACAGAGCTCGAATCAACGATCAGCATGTCGGGGGGAATCCGTTCATCCGAGGGTGTGGTCGATCAGTTTTAGCCACGAACAACGTAACATTGGTGACCCTCTCCACTGTCCACTTGGTGTTGGGGCGTTGACGTTGTGCCCATTCCAAAGGATCCACGGTATCCAGTTTCTCCAGCATCGTCTCTATCAACGCCCGGTTAATGATGGTGAAAGGATGGTCGTACACTTGGTTGTTGGCAAGGGAATAGAAATAGCGCAGTTGATCTGGCATCCTATGGCGTAAGATGTACCCGAAAGCGACATTTAATTTGAAGGCCGTAGGTTGGTCATTGAAGATGGCTTCCACGTAGCTGCGTAGACGGGTGAGGTCGGTCAGTCGGAAATTGTAGATATCTTGAATAGGGCGATGACGGTGGAAACAGTGCCGGATCATGGGCCAATGGCGCCTATAGATGTCACTCACTGGATGGTCTTCGAGTAACAGATCGCTAGTAACATTTATGGGTTCGTCCGCGAAGTGTACTTTGCCCTCCACGTCGTACAAAATCTGACCCAAGGCCTTGTCGTCGGAATTTGACTGTTGAATTAGGGACATCATCATCGGCCCTCGTACGATGGATGGGAGTTCCCGTTGTCTCGATACTGGTGCCTACTGGCTCCTCTACCTGCAAACGTGGCTGCGGAACAAAGTGTCGTGTGCGTTGGTGTCGCAGCAACTGACTGGTCAGTTTGAAAAGCCGACCACATTCCTCGCATGGACGCTTGGGTGGCCCATGAATGGAACGTTCATGGTGCTGTAAATGGAACGTTCATGGTGCTGTAAATGATCCGGGTGCTGAAACGGCAGTGTACATATCGTACAGCTATACCGGGCGGTTCCGTCGTGCTTGGTAGCCCCATTGCGGCGCAAGTCGTGCAGACGAGTGAATGATTTCGAGCACGTAGTACAAGTGAACATCTTGGTGGTTGACAGAGTGTCTGATGAAACGGCCCTTTTATAGCACACTAGCTGGTGATCTATTTTTAGCACACTCAGTTCAACCACCTCCAAGTCGAGGACCGAGATGTACTGGTGTACGACTGAGCCGCATTGCGCGCGCGTGTGTGTGTGTGTGTGTGTGTATGTGTGGGAGCGTGTGTGTGTTTGTGTTTGAGTCCAACCGTGCACAATGTCGAATTACGTTCTCTCCGAAAACTTCCTCTCATCGCTTCAATATGCTCAGACCCATTCAATATAAACACTTTCAAGAGACATCAACAACAAAAGGCACATTGCGTAATACACGTTTTATTGTCCCCTTCACCACAACACACCCAACCTGGGGGGAGTCAATATGGGTATGTTTACCATTCTTGTAGGCTCTTGTCCAATCAGAAGCCGTCGTTTGAGAAAGTTTAATCTCCGGCCAGAATCGCTTTTGGTCTAAGCGTCGTCGAGCAGGGCAGGATACTGTAAAGGCAGCATGTCCCGAAACACTTATTTACGCATTTGGGGTGTAGTAAGTAAAGGGACAATTCTTGAGGTGCGCAGGGGTATATTTGAGAGATTGAGGTTCTATATCTCATCCAAAGATGGAGTGTAGGGTGTCATCTTGAAGCTCTCGTGGTGTAGACCACGACTTGAGCGATTTCCATGTCATCTGTGACGTCATTGGTGACGTCATCAGTACGAGTGGTAGCGAAATTTTGATTAGTCGACCAATACCTTTGGAATGATGAGGGACACGAGTTAATCCCTATATGTACAGACACCACCACACACCACTATTACCACCACCACACACCACTTCTACCACCACCACCACACACCACCACCACCACCACCACCGGACGTTGACGCCCGTCAACGCCCGGTGGTGGTCGTATCTCCCGTGTGGCAGAGCTCTTGGATCGGAGCTCTTGGAGCACAGAGTTCGTGGAGCTCAGAGCTCGGAAGTGACGTCATCGCACGCATGTGCACGCAGTAATACAAATTTGAAATGATTAAATCTCCCGCTGGTCGTCAACAACGGGAAAAACGAGAAAACGAAAACGACATGAATGAAGCAATTAATGTGATGGATCAATTCGGGTAATTCTCAGGAGCAAATTCTAAATTCTAAAGAGCAAATTGACACCAGCTGACCTCGGAGTCAGCTCATGTGACCGGAAGTGACCTTTGACCCTGCGCATGTGCACAATACCGAATAATAATGGTGCGTAGGGGCCAACGGTCACTTCCGGTCACATGAGCGGATCCAGAGGTCAACTGGTGTCAATTTGCCATTTAGGTGCACAAAGGTCAAACGGTACTGATGTCGCGAAGTTTTTTCGGTTCTATTTTTGGAACTTCCCACCCACATCGCATGAGTTTTATTACGATTAGTGTAACCTGAGAATTACCCGAATTGATCCATCTCGCTAGTATAATCCGTGGCGTGTCCGACTCCTACTCCTCCTCCTCCTCCTCCTCCTCCGCTTTACTCACTGCACAGCGGGTCGCATAGGCGTGGCGCAGGATAGGGTGGGGCGATAGAGCTAGGGTTTTTGCTACCTGAGATTCAATGGGCCAGGCTTGCACCCTACAGTAGAATGGATCGACTGCGCATGCGCGATGAGTAGTGCGCGATGAGTAGTATAGAAAGGGCACGCGATCTCCCTATCCCTATAGGTGTGGCGCGGGATAGGGTGGGGTGAGAGACCTGGGGTTTTCGTTACCTGAGATTCCATGAGCCAAACTTGCACCCAGCAGTAGAATGGATCGACTGCGCATGCGCGATGAGTAGTGCGCGATGAGTAGTATAGAAAGCGCACGCGATCTCCCTATCCGTATAAACTAACCCATGGGGGTGAATGAACCCATGGAGGTGAATGAACCCATGGGGGTGAATGAGCCACGGGGGTGAATGAGCACTCGTCACACTAATTGCTTCATTCATGTCGTTTTCGTTTTCTCGTTGTTGACGACGAGCGGGAGATTTAACCATTTCAAATTTGTATTACTGCGTGCACATGCGTGCGATGACGTCACTTCCGAGCTCTGAGCTCCAAGTGCTTCGACTCAAAGCTCTGCCACACGGGAGCTACCACCACCACCGGGAGTTGACGGGCGTCAACGTCCGGTGGTGGTGGTAGAAGTGGCGTGTGGTGATGGTAATAGTGGTGTGTGGTGGTGTCTGTACATATAGGGATTAACTCGTGTCCCTCATCATTCCATATGTATTGGTCGACTCATCAAAATTTCGCTACAACTCGTACTGATGACATGGAAATCACTCAAGTCGTGGTCTACACCACGAGAGCTTCAAGATGACACCCTACACTCCATCTTTGGATGAGATATGGAACCTCAATCTCTCAAATATACCCCTGCGCACCTCAAGAATGGTCACTTTACTTACTACACCCCAAATGCGCAAACAAGTGTTTCAGGACATGCTGCCGTTACAGTATCCTGGCCTGCTCGACGACGCTTAGACCAAAAGCGATTCTGGCTGGAGATTAGACTTTCTCAAACGACGGCTTCTGGTTGGACAAGAGCCTACAAGAATTGTAAACATACCCATATTGACTCCCCCAGCTTGGGTGTGTTGTGGTGAAGGGGATAATAAAACGTGTATTACGCAATGTGCATGTTGTTGTTGATGTCTCTTGGTTGTGTTTATATTGAATGGGTCTGAGCATATTGATGCGATGAGAGGAAGTTTTCGGAGAGAACGTAATTCGACATTGTGCACGGTTGGACTCAAACACAAACACACACACGTGCCCACACATACACACACACACACGCACACACGCGCGCGCGCGCAATGCGGCTCAGTCGTACACCAGTACATCTTGGTCCTCGACTTGGAGGTGGTTGAACTGATTGTGCTAAAAACAGATCACCAGCTAGCGTGCTATAAAAGGGAAGCGGCCTGGCCGTTCCATCAGACACTCTGTCAACCAAAAAGATGTTCACTTGTACTACGTGCTCCAAATCATTCACTCGTCTGCACGACTTGCGCCGCCATGAGGCTACCAAGCGCCACGGAACCGCCCAGTATAGCTGTACGATATGTACACTGTCGTTTCAGCGCCCGGATCATTTACAGCGCCATTGAACGTTAAATTCATGGGCCACACAAGCGTCCATGCGAGGAATGTGGGCTGACCAGTCAGTTGCTGCGACACCAACGCACACGACACCCTGTTCCGCAGCCACGTTTGCATGTAGAGGAGCTCGAAGGCACCAGTATCGAGACAGCGGGAACTCCCACCCATCGAACGAGGGCCGATGATGATGTCGCCCTAATTCAACAGTCAAATTTCCGACGACAAGACCTTGGGCCAGATTTTGAACGACGTGGAGGGCAAAGTACACTTCGCGGACGAACCCATAAATGTTCCGACTGACCGATCTCGCCCGTCTACGCAGCTACGTGGAAGCCATCTTCAATGACCAACCTACGGCTTCAAATTAAATGTCGCTTTCGGGTGCATCATACGCCATAAGATGACGGATCAACTGCGCTATTTCTATTCCAGTGCCAACAACCAAGTGTATGACCATCTTTTCACCATCGTTAACCGGGCGTCGCTAGAGACGATGTTGGAGAAACTGGACGCCGTGGATCCCTTGGAATGGGCACAACGTCAACGCCCCAATACCAAGCGGACACTTAAGCGGGTCACCAATGCTTCGCGGCTAAAATTGATCGACCACACCCTCGGATGAACGGATTCACCCCCGACAGGCACTGATGAATACCATAACATGCCGTACATACTCTATATGTCTACATGCCGATCGTTGACTTGAGCTCTGTAAACACTTGTACGTAATGTGACGGTGCGTTAAATAACAAAACATGGTGTTTGATATTTCAACTTGCTTTTTCTGTGAACATAATAAACATACCCAGAGCGGCTCCCCCAGCCTTGGTATGATGTAACATTGGGGATAATAAACTATATGAACATTGCTGAACTTGTTGTTATTCACGACAACCGCTATCCGCTATACTTGGATAAAATATTTACCCCCAGATGTCATATAGTGCCCTTACGCAGTTCCAAAACTGTCCTTTTTCTACTACTCCACGACTGTGCATGTGCAGAATGATGTCATTCGTCGGAGCCGCGAGTGCTTCACATTGATACCTCGCCCGACCCATTCAGACCAATATTGGTCCATCTCGACCCAAAACGTCCCTCCCAATGCTAGTCTGTGCTAGTCCATGGGCCAGAGTCGAAACTGGTACCACCTGAGGTGGCAAATTCTAGTAATGTTTTGTAGATGTTATCCATATGTGATAACCGTTGCAGATCGGTAGCTCAAGGGTAGTACACCACGCCTTTTCAACCCTATCCCTTTTCGTATTCTAAATCCAAACTTGAGTGGTGGGGTATGGTCTATCGGATATTTTTCTTATGCATCCCTCTAGAGATCTAAAACTTCACACACTTGGGACATAGGTACTCTTCTATTAAAACAAGTAAACACTATATCATACAATCATTTGGTGACGTCACATTGACGTAATACTCCAGTGAGCAATTTATTGTCTCTTTTTGTCAATTTTCAAATCATTTTTTTCAAATTCTGCTGGTACCACTTGGCATGGCAGATTCGATTCATGTTCATTGAAGAGGTATTTCTGTGTAGATGTTACCCATATGTGATAACAGTTGCGGATCGGCAACTTATGGATAGTTATAGCACACTTTTCGGAACCCTACCCCGCCCCCACTCTGAACCCAAATATGGGGGTGGATTATGGTTCCTCGAATATTGTTATCATTCTTGCTGCTAGAGGGCTGAAATTTTCCACACACTACATTTAAGTCCTTGTTTTTAGAATCCACTAAACAAAAATTAACATAATCTCTTGATGACGTTACTATGGCGTCATCAAACGGAAAATCGGTTTTTGCCGGCCTTGAATCTATATTCAATACATACTTCGTATTCAGTTGGTACCATTTGAGGTTACAAGCGTCTGGTCCGTCATTCATAATTCAGCCGTCGTCCATTAGAGAATATCCGCGTCCATAATCCAAAGACCTATTCCATATTCCAGATAACAGTATTAGCACCAAATTCAAAAAGACAATCATAGTATACATAAACATAGGCTTGTTTCCTGCAAGAGAGAAACGGTCAACAGTTTTCAATGATGCCAGGTAGCAGATTCCATCAATGTTTCCTAAAGGTGGTATTATTACGTAGTTGCTACCCATAGGTTATAACCTTTGAAGATCAATAGCTTAAGGGTAATAAGAGCTCGTTTTATGAAACTTGACCATATCCTTACTATAAGTCACACCTAGGGGTTGGCGGGGTATGGCCCACCAAATATTTTCTTTAAACCTATGTTCAAAAAGTTAAATGATTATACCCTATAAATTTTAGTCCTATGCTATTATAAAATGACAAATAAAATGATAAATCGTTTAATTACATAATCGTATCTCGCCAGAGTAACACATATATACATGTCTCATCTCTTTCACTATAAGTATTGTGAACTGGAGGTGTTATCCAATATTTGGGGGTGAATAAGGACAGTTATATTAAAATGATAATATCCCATCGGTTAAATAATAGTAGGTTCTTCGATGAAAAAACATGCCAAACGATGGGAGAGCGAAGCAAATTTAACTCATGGTAGTGTTGCGTGAAAATGGACTGTCGATCTAGTTTTTCTATTTTGTGTTGACAATTTTTGCTCGACATGGGAGTACATTTCCTGTGCAACATGTATCATGATTGCTGAGTATCCATCCCAAATACATACTGAGAACTTGGTAATATCTCGCCCCCTTGAGAACTTTAATGTGTGTTAAGAACGCAACCCACAGTCTTCTTGGCAGGAGTAGAATATCGAATATGTGGCAGGAGTAGAGTGCTAACATCAGCGTGAGCGATTGAAAGTACAGGCGATGTTCTGGTCAAGTTTTCAACGTAGATAATCTCAGGTTACTTTACCATCGCGTTTTGATGTGGTATTAAATAGGGTACAGCCAGTCGACGGAAGAGACAAAGGAAATGTATAAGATTTAAGAACCAAAGCCACAAAGAATTCAAATCTGGAGATTATTCTTTTCAATTCAATAAAATGCGTCTGATCGGTTTGTCAGGAGGAAATCGTTTCTAACCATATTTGCTTGGTATGTGATGTAAAATGGATACCGGTATCAAACTATTTATCCAATCCGGAATCAACAATTTTCAACAGTAATGATGAGGCTGTATGGAGATTTTTGTATACGACCAATATGAACGTTCGACCAGATTGGATGATATGAAACGAACTTCATGATGTCTTGAATTTCAGCATCATTCGAAACGGTTGTCAATTTTCCTTGCATAAAATACTACCTTGCTATGCCTGTGTAGAAATTTGTGTTATTATTGTCTTGTGAATAAGAGCTTTCGATTATTGATGCAGAAATTCCATAAGTGTCATACATGATTGTATCACCATCACAAATCTATAGAACAGGTCATGAATGTATGCAGGAAAATGTGTAATTACGGCAGCTTGGTCTGATGATCCTGGAGTTTTATTGATGCAGGGACCATTCATCATTATAATGGTGTATGCTTATCTGAGGAGCTAAACCTGTCACAGACTCGATTTCAACCGATTTAGCTCCATTCTAATTCTGATCAATATTTCCAAACTGCCTGGTCACCCATGTGCCTAACTTTAAAGCAAATCATTTCATCATAATGGTATACGGGGAGTTAGTTTTAGTGGAAGTGAAATAATTTCTGAACATTGTTATAGAACTATTCGTCTTTGCAACTGACGATGTAGAAATACTCTCTGTATCAACGCTGGCATTTTTCATGTTCCACTAGAGATGTTAGCATGATATATGATGCTTCCTTTCAACAACCATCCCAGTCGAGTATGGTCACAGCCTGTTAGTCCAGTTTCAGGCTTGCAGCATTTCACTATCGAGTAACGGCATCAATCCGATTGATGACGAAGCCTATGAAGACATTACCACGTATGCATGGTTCCCTTAACACATTCGTTTTCATTCGGACAAAAGTTATACATCCAGGTGCGAATCATCATCGCCAACACCATGGTCTACCTTTACACTCATGAGACGAGTTGACATTCATTTTAAACAGCTAATCATGGAATGGTCTTGTGGCGCTTCTGTTTGGCTGAGATCCCGAATGACGCACACTGGCATTCTGACCACAGCGTCTGACACCTGTGACGTTTGATCAAGGCAAAGCGAATGACTTGATTGACGTTCGGCAAAGCTGTTTGCCAGGGCTCCCCACAGTAGAATAGATAGGGGGAGGGAATGGCCTGGTAGCGGGGGTGGAGTCACCAAGGAATCACCTTGTTGGATTCCTGGATATATTGCCGCCATCAGATTCCTCAGTAGGTCTGTCATGTGCGTTTTGAGACGATGTGAATACTCTAACACGTTATTGATGGTATTGGATTTTCTGCATTTCCATCTTTTGCAATCTCTGAAAGAGGCCATTGGGCATGCATTTATGCAGCTCCCAGCAGTCAGCAGCTTTCACGGGATAATGCTCGGACGCTAGACGCAATAGTGGCATCGCTATCTTCTGAGAAGCTCTAAAGGGCGATGTTTATGCATTTTAAGAAGCAAATATCGCATTTCAAATACAGATATCTAACACATATGAGCATCTCTAGCTACGAAACAAATTTGCAGTTGGCACCACCGAGTGAATAATACGTTCATCGCATTTGCATGACTAAAGCATAAATTTGCTGGGATACAACGTTGACCAACCTGGATTGGCAAACAATCGGTGGCCAAGATGGCAAGAAAGGGTAACATCTTAAAAACGATGCAAATTCTAAGATGGCCAACATTAGCTCATCATAAAGGGTGACAATATGTTGTAGCATTTGCTAATTGAGAAGGTATTGTATTCATCAAGGTTAATTGCAATTATAACAAAATAGCAGACATCTAAAGTCTGGTCGTCAAATATGCTAGATTAAGCGGAAAATTCCATTTTGTCAGATTTATATCAATAATGACAGAAGAACAAAATTTGGTGGGAAGATTCGTATAGGAAGGAAGATTGGTAGTCAAGATAAGAATCAATGGAAATATCGCAATATCTCGGAATATTTCCTTAATTGTCCTTCTCCACGTCTTCCGTACGGCCACTGTTTGGCCGCTTACGCTCTTCAAAGAAACATAACACGATTTACCACTTCATTTGGTCCGAGTAAAAATGAGAAAATAAAATAACCCTAAAATCATCATCATTATAATTCAATCACGGTGTTGTCATCACAGCATCAGATGGTTTGCTGCGATAGATGCTTCAACTAAAAAAGGGCATGAAGGTACAGGTTGGTACTTTTCAGATATCTGACCATAATGGAAATTATCAGAAGGACCATACCATACCTGCAATCTTGGTGATGAGAATACAGAAAGAGGTAGGGTCCGGAAAATGTACTATAACAACCTATAAACTACTGATATACAACAGCTGTCAAAACATGTATAGCATTTGCATGCAAATACCCCTTACAGAATATGAACCGAATCTGGTACCTCAAGATTTACCAGCAAAATTGGAAAAAGATTTTGAAAGTAACGAAAATTTTAAAAATAGACTATTGTCCATGTTATGACGTCACTTTGGCGTCAAATAATGATTATTTCAAACCCCGTTAACTTGTTTCAGTAGGCGAATACCTCATATGCAGGGGAGTAGTATACAACAACCCGCAAAGGTCTCATTTGGTTCAGTGCGCATGCGCAGAAAAAAATGGGGCGGTCATGGGGTGGTGTGCGCAGGAGTGTTGTGCGCAGGTATGACGTCACTTCCGGTCTGGATGAATCGGGCGTGACCTTGGGAGCATGTATTCCTCCGTGGTGATGCGGTCTGGCGGTGATGCGGTCTGCCTCCGCGGACCGAAAGTAGTCTCAAATACGTGGGTTTTCGTGAGAATGTTCGGTAATCTGTAGGGACCGCTAGTGGACCGATTGGTTCGAGTGAGGTATCAATATGAAGCATACGTGAGGGAGTATCCAACGGGCTGGGTGTGACGTGGAACTGACGTCATTCTGCGCATGCGCAGTAGAGAAAGGGTATGGAAATAGACGTTTTGGGGTCTAGGTGGGCCTCTAGTGGGCCGATTGGGTCGAGTGAGGTATCAATGTGAAGCATAAGTGAGGGAGCATTCATCTGGACTAGTGTGTCGTTCGTTGTCAACATTCTTAGCATGCGCAGACAGGAAATTGTGGGAAAAGGGTACGGAAATAGACGTTTTGGGGTCTAGGTGGGCCACTAGTTGGCCGGTTGGATCGAGAGAGGTACCAATGTGAAGCATTCGTGAGGGAGCATCCACCTGGACTAGTGTGTCGTTCGTTTTCAACATTCTGCGCATGCGCATACCGGGAATTGTGGGAAAAGGGTATGGAAAGGTCTAGGTAGGCCACTAATGGTCCGATGGAGTCGAGTGAGGTATAAATGTGAAGCATATGTGAGGGAGCATCCGCCTGGACTAGTGTGTCGTTCGTTTTCAACATTCTGCTGCGCAGGTCACGTTGTTTGGTGGGTCTGCGCAAGTGGGTGACGTCACTTCCGGTTTTCAGAATGGCCTCCGACCTTCTAATTTTTCCTTAGACCTTAGACGTATGGAATGCATGTACTAGAACATCCGGTACCTCTTAAACATCCGGGTTCTTTTCAACATCCGGGTACTCTTTAACATCCGGGTTTTCCCCGGCCCGGCCCGGCCCGACCGCACGCCTGCTCGGGTTATCCGGCCGCAGCGCGCGCGGGTTAAAGGGAAGTTTCGGGTGTGCAAGGGCACTATATCACATCGGGGTATATATTCCATCCAAGTATAGCGGATAGCGATTGTCGTGAATAACAACAAGTCCAGCAGTGTTTATACAGTTTATTATCCCCAATGTTACATCATACCCAGACTGGGGGAGCCGCCCTGGGTATGTTTAGTATGTTCACATCAAAACAAATTGAAATATCAAACACCATCTTTTATTATTTAACGCACCGTCGCATTAGGTACAAGTGTTTACTGAGCTCAAGTCAACGATCAGCATCAGTGCAAGGGTGACGCATACAGCCGATGGGGTGGTCGGTCAGCTTGGTAACGAAGAACGTAACATTGGTGACCCTCTCTACGACCCATTGTGTGTTGGGGCGTTGACGATGTGCCCATTTCAAGGGATCCACGGTGTCCAGTTTCTCCAGCATCGTCTCTAGCGACGCTCGGTTAATGATGGTGAACGGCTGGTCAAACACATGGCTGTTATTACTGGCTTAATAATACCGTAACTGGTCCGTCTCTTTGTGACGTAAGATGTACCCGAAAGCGACATTCAATTTGAAGACCGTAGCTTGGTCATTGAAAATGGCTTCCACGTAGCTTCGTAGACGGGTGAGGTCGGTCAGTGGAAAATTGTAGATATCTGGAATAGGGCGATCACGGTGAAAACAGTGCCGTATCATGGGCCATTGGCGCCGATAGATGTCACTCACTGAATGGGCGTCCTGTAACAGATCGTTAGGAACATCCACTGCATCTTCCAGAAAATGTTCGATGTCGTCAGGCGTACTGGCAACAGTAATGCTAGGGACTGGCTGGATATCTAGGCTCTTCTGAACTGTGGGTATAGGCGGGCTCTCTGTGATCGCATCACCAGTGGCATTCGTCTCTACGGGCTCATCTTCACTGGGTCTGACCATCCTGGGTGCCTCTTTAGTGGGAAGTTGTCGCCCAAACCGTAGAGACGGGATATGAATCAAACGCTGATGCCGTCTTAACTGACTGGGCCGTTTGAAGAGTTGACCACATTCATTACATTGTTCCGTCGTCCCCTCGTGGAATGGGCGTTCGTGGCGCAGTAAATGATCCTCCCGATTAACTGACCATGCGCTGGTTATACAAGTATACCGTGCGCCGTTGTGGATGGAGGCCTCGTGCCGTCGCAAATCTTCTGAGCGAGTAAACTGCTTCTGGCAAGTTGTGCAAGTGAACATCTTGGTGGTTGACAGAGTGTCGGATGAAACGGCCAGGCCGCTTCCCTTTTATTGCACGCTTGCTGGTGATCTATTTTTAGCACACTCAGTTCATCTACCTCCAACTCGAGATGTACTGATGTACGACTGAACCGCATTGCGCGCGCGCGCGTGTGTGTGTGTGTGTGTGGGCAGTGGATTTTACATCCGGGACCTTGTCAACATCCGGGTTTCCCAGTGGGTTTCTCCCGTCGTTCCTCCGCCTTTCATCCGGGTACTGTGGTTTTACATCCGGGTGCTCATTTTACATCCGGGGTTTTCCATGTTTTCTGTCACGTGACCGGCAAGGACCTTTAATCGCTGACATGAGCTTTAACTTTTAACCTTTTAACCTTTAACATCCGCATGTAAATACACCCATAGCAGTTCCTCCAGCGTGGATGTGCTGTGATGGAGGGGCTAATAAAAGGATTGACCTGTAATCTTTGTTGTTGTTGCTCTCTTTGTGGACTAACCAAACAGAATAGTACGTATCACGGACTACACCCGTAGAGCTACGTATAGGCGCGCATGTGTGACAGGGTCTATAAAACACGTCCCTATGGATCCCACACCCCCATTCCTACGGTTGCAGAGCCATGACGGACACCCATCCCTATGCATTTTACAGCATGCGACCGTGGTTAATTCACTCACGGGTTACCGAGCAGTGGTTCGGTCCATGTTTGGAGATGGCGACGACAACGAGGGGCGACGCCAGGTCCTGAAAGAGTTCACAGAAGCGGTCCTCGACAGAGTGCACACGATGGAGAGGTGTGCTATCACTCATCCCTACTGGACTATGACAGCCATCCTTGATGCCCGGACTATGGACCACGAGCGCTCTCGCCGGAACCAGCGACGGCTCGTTGGCCTAGTAATGGTCTTTGCCCTATTGACCCTGACACGGTGACAATGACAGCGACAGAAAAAGAACGGCTTTTCCGAGCCTTCACAGATGCGCATATGTGCACCCGATATATACGAGGGTCAGTCACAGTGTGCGTCATTCACCGATCGTCATTGGGTCAACCATGTCACCGAGGGGCCTGACCATAAATACGAAAGACAGTCAGAGTGTGTGTCATTCATCGTTCGTCATTGGGTCAACCATGTCACCAGTCCTACGAGCCATCCTTCCCCTTACACCATTGGTGGGGTTACACGCATATGAAGATAAAGTCACCATCGTTGAAGACCGTGGAGATGTTTGCTAGTCGCGCGCTGAGACCGTATCGAATACAGTTATGCTACACCGTGACGGCTGGACCAAATTTAAACGGGTGTTGAGTGGTGAGCTTGACGGAAACCTCATCCACATAGACAATGCCATCTACGTACACCGTGGACCCTTCTTCCCACGCCTGGACCGTTACCAAGACCCTACGCGAGGCTTCACCCTAGACCCCGATCTGTGGACAGCCTTCGAGAAAGTGGTGCCTATCGTGGACCAGCTGTTTACACCGGACGAGCGGTCAGCTGTTCAGTTGGAGTGGGCTCGTGCCCTGAGAGAAGCGGGGGCAGAACTGGGCTCGTGCCCTGAGAGAAGCGGGGGCAGAACCCAATGAACAAATTACCAAACCTAGCAATGAAGCGGAGGCAGACGACGATGCCATAAATTATCCGGCTAGACTGTCAGCCCAGTGACATGACCATCCGATCCTTTGATCTCACGTCATAAACTTTTTCTCCCTATAAATACGAGAGACAGTCAAATCTGGTACCATTCACGTACTGACCATGACGGACCATATAATACGGGCGTTTCTCAGCTTGACCCCCGAGGTTTTCCTGCACGTTTATGCGGATAAGGTCGATATCATGGAGGAGGTGGGAGTCATCTGTGATGCGGACCCTACACAACCGTGCCCGGCTAACATTCGTCTGTCCCGGGAGGGCTGGACCAAATTCACTGGACGGCGATCTCATTCACTTGTGTCACGATGTGTACATCCGGCGCGGTCCCTTCTTTGCTCATTTGGCTCACCATGAAGAGTTGGGAGAAGGTGTTGGATAACTTACACTACAGTCCCGACAGTCCGGCGGCCTATAGTGCATTGACGGCTCTCTATCGAGCGGCCAAACCCCAGAGGATACAACGTGCCCAAGTCCGAGATTGGTTAAGAAAACAAGACACCTATACCTTACATCGAGCTGCCCGTCGCCATTTTCTACGGAACCGGGTCATCGTGGGAGGACTAGATGCCCAATGGCAAGCGGTTTTGGTCGATATGAGCGCCTTTGCCAAACACAACGATGGAAATCGGTATATCTTGACGTGCATCGATATCCTGTCGAAGTATGCGTGGGTGGTACCCATCCGGACGAAAACGAGGGCGAATCTCATAGCGGCGTTCAAGGACATCTTCAAGACCGGGCGCAAACCCTTGTATTTGCAAACCGACGAAGGCACGGAATTCCTCAACAGACCCTTCCAACAGTTTCTGAAAGCCCAGAAGGTGTACAACGTACAACGAGACCAAGGCATCCGTGGTGGAAAGGTTCAACAGGACATTCATAGATCGCATGTATAAATATTTCACCTATAAGAATACAAGGCGCTACATCGATGTTCTCCAGAAACTTGTGAGTGGTTACAATCGAGCCTATCACCGGAGTATAGAGAAAGCCCCCATTACCGTGACCCAACGCAATGAAGCCCAAGTCCGGCGTGTCTTGTACCGCAGGCAATCGCAGCAAACGCCGAAGGAGGTGTTCAAGATCGGGGATCCTGTAGGGATCAGTAAAATCAATGGTCAATTTGAGAAAAGTTACTTGCCCAACTGGAGCGATGAGCACTTCCTGATTAAACGGCGCCTACCCCGACAACAGCGAGTCTATGAACTGGAAGATCTTCAAGGGGAACCGTTGCTAGGGACGTTTTACGAGATGGAATTACAGCCTGTCGTAAAAACAAAGCAAGACTACTACACGGTGAGGCAGATTTTGAAAACGGAACGTCGACGTGGCAAACTGTTTCATTTCGTCAAATGGCAAGGCTGGCCCAGTTCCTTCAATTACTGGGTCGCGGCCAACCAGGTGAAACGACTATAAAACCAGACACCACCGCCGTCATCCTTCATTCCACGTTCGACCACGGTGCTATGGACAAACAGCAGCTGCCTCTGAACACAGCGTCTCGCAAAATGCGCAAAGCGCAATTGGGCTTTGTGGTGATATTGCTAACCCTGCTGAGTGTGTTGTACGGAGGTGTGTTTTACGACGTAGCCTATCTCAGCACTCTACTTAACCAACTTAGAACTCCAGCTGTGAGTGGCAGTCAAACCAGTCTACAGACCTTTTCTACACCAGTCAACCCCGTGATCGAAACGAGCCCAGTCATCACGACCACCACACCACGTGTACAAGCCACATCGAGCTCCACACCGAGTATACAGTCCACATCGAGTTCTACACCAAGTACACCCACTACGTCTCAAAACCCACCGGATTTCATCACTCACAGTGAACGCTCATCGACAACGGCGACCGACGTTGTACCCACCACCACTCCAGTTCACTCGTACCAAATTTACAAGAGCGGGTTACCACGACAGCGGATAAACCTCCAACCATGGACACTCGGTGACAGTATCCCTTCACTTGCGTCATCGCAGGACCGACGGGCTCCGACAAAACGCACTTCGTCAGGAAGCTCCTTCGACACGCCGACAGCATGATCACCCCACCCATTGCCCGAGTCGTGTGGTGTTACGGAGAATGGCAGGCAGCGTATGCAGCAAAGCCCCACATCACGTTCGTGGAAGGCCTACCCAACCTGGTCGATTTGGAACCGGACACCTTGGTGGTTCTGGATGATCTCATGACGGAGATGGATGCGCGGGTCACCCAACTCTTTACCAAAGGCAGCCATCATCGACGGCTCAGCATCACCTACATTGTGCAGAATCTGTTCAGTAAAAACAGAGAACATCGGAACATCAGCTTAAATGCCCACTACCTGGTGGTCTTCAAAAACCCGAGACATACCACTCAACTGCTGCACCTGGCGAGACAGATGTATCCCGGCCGCACACCGTTTGCGTTGGAAGCCTTTAAAGATGCGACAACACCTCAGCACGGGTATGTGCTCTTCGACCTCAAGCAAGCCACCCCCGATCACCTTCGACTACGGACCGGAATCTTTCCCGGAGAGACCCACCACGTGTACATGTAAAAATAAATTAAACACACCCACAGTGGCCCCCCAGCTGGGGTGTGTGTGTTTGATGATGGGGATAATAAAAAGAATTAATACCACATCATGGTTGACTTTGTCTCTGTTCTCTGAGGTAGATACAAAGAGCAGAGTTGTGGGTTCTAGCATTAGTTGTACATGATGTCTGCACGAGTACGGAAGCACGCCCCGACGCATCCGTGTATTGAAAACGGCCCCACCCGAGTTGGTCCGAACCATTGTACGCGGTGCGGACCCTGACCGTGTACGCTGTCTGTGCGAGATGGCGTAAAACCTGTTAAAAGGCAACGTACCACTGACTCCGGCTCAGAAGACCAAGTTGGCCAAGCATAAGACAGGTCTCCGAACCCTAGTCCAGAAGCGAGACTCTCAAACACAAAAGAAAAAGGTGTTACAGAAAGGCGGCTTTCTCGGGGCCATCTTAGCACCGTTGGCCGCTTCCGTGTTGGGTCCAGTATTGAGTGGACTCTTCGGCCGACAATGAACTACACGAAAAAAATGGTCCTCGTCGAACCACGGTTCCTTCAAAACCTCCAATCGCCCTACCCTGTTCACCTACGGTGAAGACCATAAACACCCTCGATGAAGAGATGCAACATATCTTACAAAGACCGGGGTTAAGCGACAGTGAGAAATTACAACGGTACAATGAGACGCTTCAACGATACATGACGTTCATGGACCAATACAAAACCCTCTCTACCCCAGTAGCACCACAACCACCACCACGCGACGCACCGCCGACCTCAGCACCGCTCCAACAGCCGCCATTACCAGGGGTACTACCCACAGCCTCACAGTGGGTCGAAGACGAAGTGCAGAAGAGTGTACCTGCATCGTTCAAGAAACAAGCTGGCCTGGTATTACACCGGATGAAACAGAATCCTAACATGACTTGGAATGATAAAGGCGAACTACTGGTACAGAATCAGGTGGTCCCCGGGACCCACATGACGGATTTAGTGAATGACCTGATGCGTCAACGCAGGTCGCACACGGATCCTCGAGGATGGGAGGTCTTCGCTCAAGGCTTGAAAGACATGCATGTACCACAGGAATTGGTGGGGAATCCCCAGCGCTGGGCCGGGATGCAGCGTGGCTCACGGGTGCACGCACAACGACAGACTCCACACACTTTGGAAGCCGAGTGGGAACCGGAGTCATCCCCCAAAACACCACAACGACGGGCACCTTCTTTTCACTCCTTTAAAAAAACACCCTTGACCAAGACACCCCACATCTCCAGAGCCGTGACACGTAGCAAGTCACCGCGATGAACACGACGCCGGACACAACCGACCAAGGCCTGGAACACCTATTAAAACCAACAGCAGCAGGAGGAAAGCTCAGTCGCCATGTTTACATCACCCTACCCAGTAACAGTTCGCTGGATGTGTTTCCTGACAACACCTTGGCCAAGTACGTGACCCGGCTACCGCAATCGTTGCATTTACCTGGACGATGGGAATGTGGCCTCGTGGATATCCAATACCCTTACTCGTGGTACAACGTGCGAGCCAATGAAGTGTGGTACGGGGTGTCCTACGAAGGCAAAGACACCCGACTCACCCTCCCCGAAGGCCAATACGATACCCCCAAGGAGTTCATACAGGGGCTGACAAGACTGTTGTATTATAAGGCTCTACGGGAGGTCACGAATACTTCAAAACCCATAAAAACCTTTCCCTTCAAGAATCACGTGGACTTCGATTACAACGCACACAACGACAAGGCCCAGGTCATCCTCACCGCCAACGTGAGTGTCGTAATGAGTCCTGTCCTACAGCAAATGCTGGGTCTCGCTCACCCGACCTAGACGGGTCCATCCGAGGACCATGGCCAGATCCCGATGGATATGGAGTCGGGTATGTACGGACTCTACGTCTACTCGGACGTGGTCGACAACCACATCGCGGGCGATGTCAACACACCTCTGTTACGGGTGGTCCCAATTAAAAAGACGTATGGAGATAAAGTCACACACAGTTTCACCCACATGCTCTACCTACCCGTACGACAAACCGACATCAACACTATCAGGGTGGATATAAGCGATGACACGGGACGACCGGTGGCATTCGAACGAGGGAAAGTGGTACTGACACTTCATTTTCGACAAGCACGTTCTCCCCACTTTGTATAATGAAGGTGCCTTACGAGTGCGATGCACGCAGCTATATGGACTATTATGCCCAACAGGCCGCGGGTGGCCTTCCAGTCTTTAGCGGTGCACCCATACAACGAGGACATGGGCTGGGTAACATACTCGGGAGCATCGTGAAAACGTTCCTGCGATCGGTAAACAAGCGGTACGCAGTGTACTGCAAGTCGCCGGTGATGTCTTGGGCGGTACGGCACCCAAAGAAGCCTTGAAACGGCGGGCCAAAGAAGCGGGAGGCGTCTTGGTCGCCAAAGCACAACGCACCGTACGGAATAAAAGACCTGAAAACCGAGATCACGCACCAGTCGACGACCGACCCAGCGACGACGCACATCGAAGACCCAGGATATCTTTTCTTAAGACATGTCCTTAATCCACGTAGAGTCCTGCCCCTCCACCAACAGTGAATTTGATTTGTGGACCGTCTCGCCCACACAGACCAGTGCCGAACAAGGATTATGGGTGGAGCATCTCCCGCTCTCCAGCATCAACGAAACTGGGCCCATCGAGTTCACCATCAGTAATGCGGATACGGCCTATGTGGATTTAGCCCATACGTACTTGTATGTGAAAGCCAAGGTCGTCAATGGGGATGGCTTCAGAATCGTCGACCAAGCAACGGTGGGCCCGACGAATCTCTGGCTGCACTCTATGTTTCAACAGGTGGATATATTTCTCAGCGACAAACTCATCAGTGACTCGACCAACACGTACCCCTATCGAGCCTACATCGAGACGCTGTTGTCGTATGGACGAGAGGCTAAAAAATCTCAGCTGACAGCCGCTTTATTCTACCAGGACACAGCCGAGCACATGGGCGCAGAGAACGACAATGCGGGATATAACAAACGGATTTCACTGCGAACGGCGTGTCGGTGGATCTCATGGGTCGACTGCACACAGACATTTTCATGCAAGACCGGTACCTCTTGAACAAGATCCCCATCAAAATCCGACTGACACGGGCGCCTTCGACCTTCGCCTTGATGGTCACTAACGTAGAGGGGCATGCAGCTGACTATAAGATTGTCATCCAAGACGCAGTCCTGTATGTCCGAAAACCGAATCCAGCCGTTCAATTGGGACACCTCAAAGCCTTGGAAACAAAACCAGCCCAGTACCCTATCCAAAGTGTTCTCTGTGTCTGCTGGAAATATGAGCGCCAACAAAGAAAACCTGTTCCTGGGGGAACTACCCAAGCGATTGATCCTGGCCTGTGCGGAAAATACCAGTTTCAGCGGAGCTTACCCAGAGAACCCGTTTGACTTTAAACATTTCGGCATCAATTTTGTGGCCCTGCATGTGGATGGACAACAGGTCCCAGCCACGGCCTTAACACCGAGCTTTGGGCGCGCGAATTTCATTCGAGCCTATCAGAGCCTGTTTACAGCCACCGGTCAAATCCACCAGGACGAAGGGAATATGATCAGTCGGGAGGACTACGCGAACGGATACACGTTGTTCTGTTTCGATCTGACCCCCACCTTAGAGAACGACCATCAGCTGGCCCTCGCCAAGCAAGGCAATTTACGGTTGGAAATCCACTTTGCACGAGCCCTCCGGAGCATCGTCAATGTGATCTGCTACGCCGAGTTTGACAACATCATTCAAGTGGACAAGGTGCGCAACGTCCTGTGTGACTTTGCCACCTAACATGGATACAGACCAGATAACCACCGTGCTGGAGAATGACCCAGGGACACGTATGGTCTTTCAAGGGGTGTTTGCCCGAGATGTGTTCCCATTAGACCGTATGTATCCTGCTGCTTACGTTCTCAACACGAACCCGATGGATCGGCCCGGTGAACATTGGGTGGGCGTGTACTTGACAGAACAGCAGGGCGAATACTTTGACCCGTACGGCCAGCGTACGGCCAGCCACCCCTGGATCATGGATCAAGGCACAGAGACGTGGTGTTGGAACAGTGAAACGTTGCAAAGCCTGACCAGTAGCGTGTGCGGACAATATTGCTTGTTTTACCTGTACCATCGATGCCTGGGAAGAACCTTATCTACCATCGTACAGATGTTTGACGAGTACCCCAAGGCCGAGGACCGAGATGTACTCGTATATGACTGGGCCGCCCATCATTTCAATGTAAAAGCCCCGTTCTGGGCTTAAGTTCTTTCATTGTACAAGCCCCCCTGTTCTGCGCTTCGATTTCAATGTACAAGCCCCCTGTTCTGGACTTCAGTTTTCACGTGGCTGTTCTTACGTTGTTGTTGTTATTTATTGTTGAATAAAAAACAAAATGATATCTCACCAAAAAATACCTGTCTTGTGTGTTTTCTATATGAGCATAATGCATGAAGGCTATAACAGGCATGTGGGATTCGGTCAAACTGGCCTTGAACACCGTTGAGAAAGTACCCAATCAGTGGCCTAGGATGGGGCCAAATATAACCAATCAATGTCCAGAAAACAATCCAAGAGCACTGCAGTAAAATAGAGAGCCAATGAAATCAGCCCACATACCAAGTACATGTTTTGGTCTAGGTTAAGAGCGGGCGTTCCAGAATTTGACGAGGAGTTACAAGTTACAAGAGCAACAGGTGGAGTGAAGTGAGGTTCGAGGTTCGGGTAAAGACCAGGAAGACGGCGAGTGGAGACTCGTCCACCACCTATAGATTAAATTTATTCCATGGTTTCATGTATTTTTTTGTGATAATGCGGTTCTGGGGAAAACTGAGGGTTCCCCACTGGTCATTTAACATGGGCATTGTGCTGGCGATATTGTCGGGGACCCTGTGCATTCTATGGGTGCTTCGGGAGGGCGGATAAAGGCTATCTATTGGCCCGCAGAGGGCCGAACCTAGCCGGAAGGGGGACCTTTTGACCTGGATGTGACCTTTGACCTTTTGACCCGAAATTCACCCGCGCACTTTTGCTGATGCCGCGCAGGTGTGCGGCCGGATAACCCGCGCGCGCGGACTCGGCCGGATAATCCGCGCAGGCGTGCGGCCGGGCCGGGCCGGGCCGGGGAAAACCCGGATGTTGAAGAGTACCAGGATGTTGAAAAGTATCCGGATGTTGAAGAGGTCCCGGATGTTCTAGTACATGCATTCCATACGTTTAAGGTCTAAGGAAAAATTAGAACTCTTCTGTGTTCGGAGGTCGGAGGTCATTCTGACATCACACACTTGCGCAGACCCACCAAACCACGTGACCTGCGCAGCAGAATGTTGAAAACGAACGACACACTAGTCCAGCCGGATGACATAGATACCTCACTCGACTCCATCGGACCATTAGTGGCCTACCTAGACCCCAAAACGTCTATTTCCATACCCTTTTCCCACAATTCCCTGTCTGCGCATGCGCAGGATGTTGAAAACGAACAACACACTAGTCCAGGTGGATGCTGCCTCACGAATGCTTCACATTGATACCTCACTCGATCCAATCGGCCCACTAGTGGCCCACCTAGACCCCAAAACGTCTATTTCGGTACCCTTTTCTCACAATTCCCTGTCTGCGCATGCGCAGAATGTTGAAAACGAACGACACACTAGTCCAGGTGGATGCTCCCTCACGAATGCTTCACATTGATACCTCACTCGATCCAATCGGCCCACTAGTGGCCCACCTAGACCCCAAAACGTCTATTTCCGTACCCTTTTCCCACAATTCCCTGTCTGCGCATGCGCAGAATGTTGAAAACGAACGACACACTGGACCAGGTGGATGCTCCCTCACGAAGGTTTCACATTGATACCTCACTTGACCCAATCGGTCCACTAGTGGCCCACCTAGACTCCAAAACGTCTATTTCCATACCCTTTCTCTACTGCGCATGCGCAGAATGACGTCAGTTTCACGTCACACCGAGGCCGTTGGATACTTCCTCACGTATGCTTCATATTGATACCTCACGCGAGCCAATCGGTTCACTAGCGGTCCCTACAGATTGCCGAACATTCTCACGAAAACCCACGTATTTGGGACTACTTTCGGTCCGCGGAGGCAGACCGCATCACCGCCAGACCGCATCACCACGGAGGAATACATGATCCCAAGGTCACGCCCGATTCATCCAGACCGGAAGTGACGTCATACCTGCGCACAACACTCCTGCGCACACCGCCCCACGACCGCCCCATTTTTTTCTGCGCATGCGCACTGAACCAAATGAGACCTTTGCGGGTTGTTGTATACTACTCAGGGGTGAAAAGTTATAGCTTTCTAGCAACAGGAATAATTAAAATATGCAAGAAATCGTACCCCACCCCCCAAATTTGAATTCAGAATGTGATGGAGGGAGGGTTCAGAAAGAGTATCATGCCTACCACTAGGCTACAGATCTGCATGTGTTATCACATATGGGCAAAATATACATACAATTACCTCTTCATAGAACAATTACTAAAGTTGATATGTCACATGGGTGCTAGCAGAATTGGAAAAAACAATTGGAAAACCAACCAAAATTTCGACAAGAAATGCTTTCACATGTTATTACGTCACTAAGACATCAAATGATGGTAATATTAAGGTATGTTAACTTGTACCAATGGATCAGGCTCTGCCACCAAAGTATGTGAAGTTTCAGCTCTCCAGCGACAGAAATAACTAATATATCCGAGAAACCATTCCCCTGCTCCCTTTCTTTGAGCAACAGGTGGAGTGAAGTGAGGTTCGAGGTTCGGGTAAAGGAAGACGGCGAGTTTATACTCGTCCAATACCTATAGATTAAGTTTATTCTATAAGTTCCATGGTTTCATGTTGTTTTTTTTTGCCAATACGGTTCTGGGGAAAACTGAGGGTTCCCCACTGGTCAATTAACATGGGCATTGTGCTGGCGATATTGTCGGACATCATATGATGGTAATATTAAAGCTGACATGACCTTATTTAATGCACGAATGGTAGCGAAAAAAAAAATATTCGCAAAGATTATATCTCCCGTTGAATAATACCCGCCGGAACTAATCCATATGAAAGTGTACCTGTTTGCCCAGCTGCCGAGTTTATGACGACATTACTGCCAACTTCTCATCCGAGTAGCGTAGCCTCCACCGCATATATAAATCTGGAGTCGATCGAGAACATATAGCCTGTCTGAACTGACACTCGAACTGTTCACATCATATTTATACTGTCATTGTTGTCACCAGACCAAATAAGGAGCATCACATTCTATCACGCATTCATTCGCACACAATATAAATATATCTGGAATAAACTGGGTAATAAAATAAAGGATCTGACTATTCAGACATACCGGTACGTATTTCCTCAAAACAATAAAACTTGATCCGTCACAGGTTTCTCCAACATTGTATCTCAATTGACCTCCAACACCA
Source organism: Hanleya hanleyi (assembly GCA_036873755.1). Taxonomy (NCBI): domain Eukaryota; kingdom Metazoa; phylum Mollusca; class Polyplacophora; order Lepidopleurida; family Hanleyidae; genus Hanleya; species Hanleya hanleyi. The sequence goes on from JAVTVY010015949.1 coordinate 35,937, forward strand.
AAGAGGAGGCACGAAGTGACTACTGGTCATTCCATTTTATGGTCATTGAGGCTCTGTACGATGCACTTCAAATGCGCTATGTATTTAGATTCCCGACAAACTTACTGTAATTCGGAATGTTCGTTCCAAACTAAGAATTGTTATATGTTATGCCTACTAATCAGGGCCGCCCATAAGCAGTTGAAAATTGCGACAGGTACATACCGAAAGCGACCTTTTGTTCTGATTGTCACCCCGTCCATTTTTATCTCATCTATCAGTAGTATAGAAATGTGAAATCTCTTAGCATTCGTGGTGAGATAATCAGGGTGGATGAACGAAGCGAAAATGACCTTTGAGCCTTGACCTTTGACCTTGGATTTCCATCGCACCTTGGAGAGGTCACTTGACTGGCGGGTGGATGCAAAACTAAGACTAACAGCCGGAAATTCGTCAAATTGCCAAATCAGCTGTTCCAGGATATGTTGCAACGACAGTACCATGAACTACCCGAAGACGCTTAGAGATGGACCAGAACGAATGGATGGATGGTCATTGTACACAGACAAGAGCGAACATTACCGGATTCTGTGTTTGTCCGGAATCCTGTTTTTCATCCATCCGCCAGTAACCTGACCAGAAGTGCCCTCGACGAACGCTTCAATACGAGATCCTGCACAACCCATGTGATCCTAATATGGTTCGTCTAGACTCATTTGAGTCCATTTTTATGAATTTTTGGAGAGATTTGCGGCCTTTTCCCAAGTCCTACTTCTCACGTGAACAGAAGTGACCTCCTCAAGTTGACTTGATAATCAAAGGTCAAGGATTCGAGGTCAGTTACGCCCGATTTCCCAACCATGAAAGCTAAGAGATTTCACCTTTCTATACAACTGGTGTATAGGTTAAAATACTGGACGGGGTGACTATCACAATAAGGGGTCGCTTTCAATTTGTAACTCCGTATTTAGGAATTTGCCATTCCGGTTTCCACAAATAGTGGTGCACCCTCTCCAACGGCAACAACAGCTCCCGCATTTCCCAATTGGCGCAGTATACGGTCAACATGGGTGGGCCTTAGTGGGTATAACATATAACAATTCTCAGTTTGAAATGAAAATTCCGAATTACAATAGTCTTGGAACAGTTACGTCATATCGGGAATTTAAAAAGAGATCGCATTTGGAGGGCACCGTATAGAGCCCCAAGAATTATCAACTGGAATGGAGAATAGTCCCTTCGTGGCGAGTGGGGTAAATTGAAATACACTGCTGGAGAAACTGGTGACGGGATCAAGTATCATTGTTTTGAGGAAACACTTACCGGTATGTCTAAATCGTGTTTGAATGATCAGGTCCTTCTTTTTATTATCCAGTTTTATTCCAGATATATTTATATTGTGTGCGAGTGAATGCGTGATAGAATATGATGCTCCTTATTTGGTCTGGTGACAACAATGACAGTATAAATATGATGTGAACAGTTCGAGTGTCAGTTCAGACTGGCTATATGTTCTCGATCGACTCCAGCTTTATATATGCAGTGGAAGCAACGCTACTCGGATGAGAAGTTGGCAGTAATGTCGTCATAAACCCGGCAGCTGGGCAAAACTGGTACACTTCCATATGGATTAGTTCCGGCGGGTATTATTCAACGGGAGATATAATCTTTGTGAATATTTTTTTTCGCTACCATTCGTGCTTTAAATAAGGTCATGTCAGCTTTAAGGTATGTTAACTTGTACCAATGGATCAGGCTCTGCCACCAAAGTGTGTGAAGTTTCAGCTCTCCAGCGACAGAAATAACTAATATATCCGAGAAACCATTCCCCTGCTCCCTTTCTTTGAGTTCGGAATACGACCAGGGGTGGGTTTAATAAAATGTGTTTTGCTACCGTTAAGCTACCGATCTGCAACGGTTATCACATATGTATAACATCGACATACATGTACCTCTTCGAAAAACATTACTAGAATTTGCCACCTGGGGTGGTACCGATCGGTGAAATTTTGGGTCTTGGCCCATGGACTTAAATGCTTTGTCTGCGTATGCGGGCCATAGCCTTACTTCCACGACACACCCGTCTAGTCGGAGTCTACTCTACGAGTGCTTAACTATGACACCTCCCACGACCCAATCGGGCCAATAGTGGTCCCTTAATCACTCAAACACACTCCCACGCACGCTACTTTATGTTTCGCTACTACTGTCCAACTGCGCATAGCACGATGCGACTACCAACAAACATCATACCATTCGTCGTCTATATGCCGAGAGCTACAAGATGACACCCCATACGATCCATTTGGACCACGGATGGTCCATCTCTACCCCAAACACCTTCCTTCACACCCCCACGAGAACTACAAGATGACACCCACACGACGCATTCGGACCAAGGATGGTCCATCTCTACATCAAATACCTTCCTTCACTTCCTCGAAATGCCCACTTTCGCTACTAGTCCTACTGATGACGGCACCAATGACGTCACAGATGACGTGAACACCCCTCAAATCGGGATCTGCACCACCAGAACTACACGATGACACCCCACACGATACATTCGGACCAAGGATGGTCCATCTCTACACCAAATACCTTCCTTCACTTCCCTAAAATGACCACTTTACTTATTACACCCAACTGCGCATGCGCAGATTGACGCGACTTGCAATAAAAAACACGCCATTCTGACTCTACTCCACAAAAGCTTCACTTTGACACCTCCCACGACCCATTTGGACTAATAGTGGTCCATCTCTACCCCAAACACATCCCCATGCATCCCCAAAATGTCTGCTTTCTATACGACGGCCAGACTGTGCATGCGAAGAATAATGAAAACGGACGATACATTAGCCCAGTCGGATGCTCCTCCACGAGAGCTTCAAAATATGACCTCATACGACCCCATCGGTCCACTAGGGGCTCACCTAGACCCCAAAACGTCCACCCATTGCGCTATTTACCCACTACACATGCGCACAGTGACTTTTTCAAAAAACCGGTTAGCTTCGAGACCCCGTCCATCGTGTTCTACGTGGTGAGACGTGAATACCCATATCGCAATGAACATGTGTGAATTGCCCAGTATGGACCTATCCACTGGGCCAGTGGGCCTATGGGCCCATCCAGACCGCCATTAACTTTTCGAAAAATTTCACCGCTTAGCTCCGAGACCCTTCCCATGCAGGCATTTTCCCGTATAGATGCAAATGTGCGAATCAGTGGAGATGACCCGGAATTTGCGCCTACAGATGGTTCGTCCAGTCAGAGTTGTCTTCCTTGCCTCGATTGTCGTGATGTCAAAAGGGAAACCCCACATCAAGCGGAGCCGCCATTTTGTTTGTTTATTTTTTGCGGAGATATACTGGACAATAAACTCTCGACCCTGGGGTCGCACGGATGCTAGACTGGTCATAATAACATCGTCCAACACCAATAGGTTATCTTTATTATTATAAGTCTTCCTTCCCATGGATTCAGTTATTTTTTTCGCGCCAATACGGGTTCGAGGAAACCTGTTTGGTGACACTGAGGGTTCCCCACTGGCCATTTAACATTTAACAGACGGTAATATTGTCGGGGACCATCCTCTATACATGTATGCTTCGGAAAGGCAGATAAGGCCTATATATTGTCTCGGAGAGGGCCGGATATTGCCGGAGGTGACCGGAGATTACCGGAGATGACCGAAGATTGCCGGAGCTTGCCGAAGATTAAGACGCAGCGTATTTGAAGTCTCGGGACTACTTTCTGTCCGCGGAAGCTTCTCCCCGCGACCGCTTCACCGCCAGACCGCATCACCGCAGAGGAATTCATACCACCAACGGTAATTTCCGATCACGTGACCGGAAGTGCCGGAACTATAGTAAGTTTGACCTCTGTGACCTCAGGGGTACCCGGATGTTCACGAATGTTCTAGGGTCCCCGGATGTAAGGCTGAAGCAATCCAGTGTTCACCACATGGAGGCATTGAACCATTGCATGGGAACCTTTGCCTGGAAACTAGGGTACCCGGATGTAAGACTGAGGGACGACGCAATCCAATTCCCCGGATGGAAAAACCCAGATGGACAACCCAGTGGGAAACCCGGATGTTGAAGTTAAGTACATGCTCGGACCCCGAGATAATGAACTCGGACTCCGAGATAATCATATTTTGAGTGCCCAAATGGATGCCATAAAATAGGCCTTAAGATTTTATTCATAGTATTCAAGGTATAATACCTCGATTTGAGCGGGGAGCTCTCTTGTGTTGGAGGTACAATTTGGTGAACCAACCCACGTGACCTGCGCACTTCCGGCGGCGATTCCCGCGAATGCGTGCGGCGGGGCCGCAGCGTGAATATGCCCTTTACATACTACTTACAGTGGGCCTAGTTTGTCGCTAAAATGGCTGAAAATATTGTTAGGATTCTGTTGGATTAATATGTTGTTACTGATCAAGTGTTCGGGTATGTTTGGACCCACCGCAATATAGAATGTCGCGTATTCCTTTTCTGTTATTTGGACGTCGTTCATCATGCGTTCATCATTTTACAGGAGGAAGTTGAATGCATAGGCTTACTGATTACGGTAATGTACGAACCTGTCATAAACAAGCATATACTTGACAGTGCAATACGATGGCACTTCCTTTGTAGTTCTCATGAATGCACACAAGACCGTCGTTATGGTATACAGTGAAAATAAAATGGATCAATTATTGGAAAGGATTTCGCAGAGCCAATTATACTAATGCCGGTACCTATAATAGATTTCATAACACAAATACATCATCTCTTTGCTAAAGAGATTCCTTCTGTGGGATTCCTTCCTTACATTTCATACGGTAAACGATTGCGGTAAGCATTAAGGGGTCTTCTCCCTAAGAGATTGAAACCAGTGCGAATAGTCGAGGCTTGATCTTATTCTGACACTATCAAAACGATCCAGGGATATTTAGTCTCTTTCCCTACATTTCAAGGACTATTTCTGAGTTTCGGGGTTTTTCAATGAGAGAAAAAAAAGAAAAAAAAAGATATGCCTGAAAGTTCAGGTATCAGGGCTAAGTGACATCTCGAGTTCGTAATAAAACGTGAACATTAACGACTCCTTTCCACTTCGTGTTAACATTGTCCATCAACCTTATTTTCCCTCGATGGTCATCGCAATATAGGCGAATATTGCAATATTTTAAATATATACCGGCAATAACTGGCAACAGCCTGTGTCCAGCTGACATGTCAGTCAGGCACCCGATTCTGTTTGAGTACAGGCCCATATTAGAAATTAATCTAGCAACATCATCCGAACGCATGGTACGATCATACGTAGATACTTCTATCCGTATGTGATATTACCTTAGCTTGGTATGATGATCTAGCAAGTTCGGATGCAGGTTTTTTTTTCTTCTTTTGGGGGGGGGGGGGAGATGTAATATATCCGCGTGGAATTGATCACAATAAACAGAACACATAGAATCCGAAAATGGCTGTAATTTCACAACTCCGTAAAAAGCACATGGCCGCAAGTAGGCCCGATCGATTACGACAATGGGTAACCACAAAACTAGGACCGTAACTGAAATGGCTTTGGAAATATACTACACTCCTCCCTCTTTAAGTGTTTAACTCTTACAGTAACAGTAAATGCTCTTACCAGGGAGGTTAGTTAACTTAGAGTTCAACAGTTCACGACTCCACAGTTCTATGATTCTGTTCACTGTCCCGTATTCGTCACAGACACTTTAACTTAATTTTCAGATAACACAGGACATCAGTGTTCTGAATCAGTGTTTCAACAAGAGCTTAACTCAACTAGAACTTACGAACTATTTCGAACTTCAATCACTTATTACATCAAAGTTCTACCAGTAATTCAGAGATCAAGTCGTTGGAGTACTTTCCGATTCCTCATCGGGTAACGTCGTTCTGCCGGGAATGACACCTCGGGGTTGACGGACGAATCAGGCCCTACTAATGGCGTAACTTCTGGGCTAGTGAAACTCTCAGACGTTGTCTCGCGGACAGTTGGCGGGTTTTGGCACACAGACGTTGGAATCGGTATGCATCTCGCGGGAACTTCCACAAACTCATGGCGACCATTCGCCTTATCTACAGTTTCTGTGTCTACCGCTGGTAACAGATGGTCCACATGAACAAATCGAACTCTGCCTCCTACTCTAGCTAAGAATGTACGTATACCAAGTTTCTTAACAATCACCCCAGGAATACATCTTTCCTTTCCTCCACGAAAGTTTCGCACTCGAACAGTTTGTCCTTCACGAAATTCGCGAATTTGAACGCGTCCTGCGTCATGCTGTCGTGCTTGTTCTTCTTGCCTACTTTCTACAGTTTTACCCAAATCGGGCTTCAATAGACTGAATCGTGTACGTAACTGTCTCTTCAGAAACAGTTCTGCTGGTGAAACACCTGTAACCGTATGTGGTGTTGCGCGGTAAATCAAGAGCAAGTTCGCTAGTCGATGACTCAATGTCAGTCTCTGATCCTTAATTGAGGCTACTAGCACTTGTTTGACCAAGGCTTGTTTCACGGTCTGTACTCCGCGTTCAGCGCCACCGTTACTTGCCGGGTGATAGGGTGATGTCAAGATGTGACGAATACCATTCATCTTGGTAAATTGAGCAAATTCATCACTTGTAAATTGGGGTCCATTATCGGACACCAAATCCTCTGGAATCCGATGACAAGAAAACAATGTCCGCAATGTCTCAATGGTGTTGCCGGACGTAGTTGACGACACTGGAAATACCTCTAGCCAATGACTATCTACTACGATGAGAAAATGCTGCTTCTCATATTCTGCATAGTCAATGTGAATTCTTTGCCAAACTCGTTTTGGCCATTGCCACGGTTGCAGCGGAGCGACAGGTGGTGTCTTCCGGACACTTTGACAAATCGAACAACTTCGCACTTTGTCTTCGATATTTTTGTCGAGAGCAGGCCACCACAGATAACTGCGGGCTAGCGATTTCATGCGGCACATACCGGGATGGACTTCATGTAAATCCTCAAGCAGTCTGTCACGGAATTTATGAGGTACAATCATTCTAAGCCCCCACAACACACATCCTTGATTGGTGCTGAGCTGGTTTCGTCTGACGAAATAAGGCTGAAGCGCATCAGCTGTCACATGGTTTGGCCAACCGTTTATCGTGTACTCCCACAGGCGAGAAAGGACCGGATCCTTCCTGGTAGCTTCGCTGATATCTTTAGATGCCACGGGTGATTCATCCAGATGTGAACAATAGAAGACGTCTGTGTCCTCCGATGTCCGGGTATCGGCTACGGAACACCTGGATAACGCGTTTGCGTTAGAATGATCAGCGATTTGCGATACACGATGTCGTACTGGTTAGCCGAAATAATGAGTGCCCAACGTTGAAGCCTGGCAGCGGCTAAGGTTAGCACTGCGCTCTTGGGACCTAGATTCACCGTCAGGAGTTGGTGGTGGGTCTCCAATATGAAATTTCGCCCATACAGATATTGGTGAAAACGTTTCACTCCAAATATGATCGATAAAGCCTCCTTTTCCAGTTGAGAGTAGTTATGAGAGTAGTAGTCACTCGTCAATGTGCGCGATGCGTAAGCAATTGGTCTTTCCTCCCCATTCTCCATCACATGAGAAATCACTGCTCCTACTCCATATGCTGAAGCATCACACGCGAGTTCCAACGGTTTCGAGAGGTCGTAATGTAAGAGCAGTTGATAGCTCGACAGCTTCCGTTTGCACTCCTGGAAAGCCTGGTCACATTGGCTTGTCTAGGCCCAAGGCATATCATTCTGCAACAGTTCATGATGTGAGTATAGCACAGCTGACAAATTGTCCAGAAATTTGCCATAATAATTCACCATGCCAAGGAAATCTCTTAGCTCAGTAACCGTCGTTGGTGCTGGAGCTTCGATGATCGCGGACACCTTCTCTGGTAACGAATGGATGCGATCCTTATCTACGCGATGTCCCAAGTAATCCACGCCTGTTCGAAAGAATTGGCACTTGTCAAAGCGAAGTCGAACATGGTACTTCTTCAATCGCTCTAGTACTTTTTCCAGAAGGGTGATGTGTTCTTGCATCGTTTTGAGCTCAGTAAAATGTCGTCCAGACGACATTTCACGCCGTCTAATCCTTGAAGTATCTGTTCCATCACTGACTGAAAAATGGCGGGTGCTGGCGCTACCCCAAAAGCCAGTCTGTGGTAACGATATAGCCCACGATAAGTGTTTATGGTTAACAGCTCTTCTGCCTGGGGTTCCAACTCCAATTGTTGGTATGCGTGCGTCAAATCAAGCTTCGTGAACACCGTTCCACCAGCTAGTGATGCGAAAATATCTTCGGCATTTGGCAAGGGATACTGTTGAGCTTCCATACTCTTGTTGACCGTCATCTTATAATCTCCACAAAGACGGATCGTCTTGTCCGACTTTGGAACCACCGCCACGGGAGTGGCCCACTTACTGTGGTCTACCTTGGAGATGATACCGTTTGCTTCAAGTCTATCCAACTCATCGCTGACAGCATCACGAAGGGCATAAGGTACAGGCCTGGGTTTACAAAAGATAGGTTGAGTATCCTCCTTCAGTCGGATTTCAGCTTTAAATCCCTGGATGGTTCCATAACCTTCCTTGAAGACTGAGGGAATTTCTTAATCAACTGGTCTACGCGTTCATCCTTCGCCACTGAGAATACGCTGGACCAATTCAACTTAATTCGCTCCAACCAGTTCCTTTCAAACAAAGCTGGCTTGTCACCTTTCACCACTACTACAGGTAAGTTTTCCCGTTGGTCTCCATACTTAACGGGTACTTGGATCTGACCCACCAAATTTAACTGTTCCCCAGAATAAGTCTTGAGACTAACTTCAGGGTTTTCCAACGGAATATGACTCAAATGATCTTTGTAGATCTTCTCCGGAATAATAGAAACAGCTGACCCTGTATCTATCTCCATAGGAATTTCTGCTTGGTCCAGATGTACTCTGACCTTGTATGCTCCATCCTTAACCACCGAGGTATATACTGAATACAGTCCCAATTGTTCCATGTCGCTATCCAAATCGACGAATTTTGTCGCTACAGATGGTTTTTCCTTCTTCGGGCAGCACTTGGAAATGTGTTTTTGCACTTCGAAATGTGGCCTTTTTGAGAACATTCATAACATTGTTCATGCTTAAATTAATATTTACACCAGTCTGGTGAATGTTTGCCACTACAACGAAAACGTGCTGTTTGACCCTTACTCACTGACTCAGGAATGCCCTTTTTCATACTACTACTCGCCTTTTTCCATATTGGCGTTCATCCTCCCCACAGCGCATGCTCCATTTCGCAGGCTCATGTGTTATTAGACCCCCAGCGAGGTGGTTGATTGGCGTTTCCCTTTCTCTCTGCGAAAGTATTTATCGTGTGAAACTTCACTGTGGTACTGGCGGGTTTGAATTCCTGTGCATTCCTGGCAGCTAATTCCATTGCCTGTGCAATGTCGACCGCATGTCGCATGGTCAAATCAGTCTCAGTCAACAACTTCTTCTGAATAGCTTCGTCCTTCAAACCACCGACAAATCTATCGCGTAATGCCTGGTTCAAAAATTCTCCAAATTCACAGTGAGTTGCCAGTTTCTTTAAAGTCATGACAAAATTTGCCACGCTTTCTCCTTCCTTCTGTTCATAACGATGAAATTTAAATCGCTCGGCGATTACAAGAGGTTGTGGTGTGAAATAACTTGACAAAACTGTTACGTCGTAAGTTTTTGTCCTTGGTAAATCGGGAGTAAGCAAGCTTTTCAGAAGTCCGTACGTACTGGCTCCAACAACAGTCAAGAAAATAGGAACTTTCTTACCGTCTGCGACCGCATTGGCCTCAAACATTGTTCCAACCGTTCAACGTAACACTCGAAATTCTCCTTGTTTTCTCCGAACTCGCCGATTTTTCTCACACGAGCCATTGTTAGGTACTCTGTTGACCTTCGATTCAATGTTCAGACAAGTCCTCGTCGCCAAATTGTAGTATATCCGCGTGGAATTGATCACAATAAACAGAACACATAGAATCCGAAAATGGCTGTAATTTCACAACTCCGTAAAAAGCACATGGCCGCAAATAGGCCCGATCGATTACGACAATGGGTAACCATAAAACTAGGACAGGTAACTGAAATGGCTTTGGAAATATACTACAGGGGGCAGAAGGAATTATGTATTACTTTCAAGGTAATTAATTGGAACTGGTACAGAGGAAAGGTTAAGTATTATTTTCAAGGTACTTGACTGGAACTGACTTTTATTTGAAAAAGGTTAAGTTTTGGGGAAAAAAATCCTTGCGCCTTTTATAATTCCCGGAAACAGTAGTAGATACACCGTAAGCTCGCTCGCTCGCATTCGAGTGGCGTAAATGTGGGTTTGTGTGTGAGTGTGACTTCTGAACTTGGATAGTGGTCACTAAGTGCATTTGGCAACTTGGTGTGTCTGTGGTGTGAATATACAGTTCACATGACATCAGTAGTAGTGAAAGCACATATAGGATTGGATTGTGTTTGGCATAAGAGTGAGTTGTGGGTGGGTTGTTTAATCTTGGGTGTAATGCAGGAGTTAAACGAAATCCCCCCCCCCAAACCCCGGGCAAGGGTCGGGCTTAGTGGGGGATTAACTGGGGATTCACAACATGTTTACACCCCAGGGAATGAGGCTTTCACACTTTTTCACTCCTGTATATGTTGGGATTCAGTTAATATTTCTTTTATCTAGGGATGGGACATAATTGTATTTGGTTGAGCTTTAGGTGGGGATTCACTTCAATGTTTTGCCTCCCCACTAAACCTCGAGGGTGAGGTGGAGGGGGGGGGGGAGCACTTGACTTCTACATAAATAGCATACAGCCGTCATTGAGCATATGCGCCCTCGGGCACTTGAGGTAGGATTCTGTGTCTGATGTGAATACGATGTGCTTGATGTCCTATGGAAACTCTTGGCGGAATCTTATTATGAGGTTGCATGGGACCTCGCTTGAGAGCAGATTGCAGTGTACGCATCTTGGGGTGCTGTAACTGTTCACTGAAAGACGGCCTTCCGTTCATTTGTGAGAACCACGAACATTGTCGCTGTTATGGATGCAGCTATAAGCCAGGCCAAGAGCACTCATTCCACGGAAAATTCTCATTAAACGAGAGCGAAGAACAATAGGTCAGCTGTTCCATCTGCTGCCAACGACTCGCGTAAATGGGGTACGGATATATTCCACAACATGGTCTGGCGCCCGTTTTCCTTTAAAAATTGGTTTCTGTATGCCTACGTCGAATATTTCTGAAACTTCAGTATGTTTATGAACTAAGCATTCTCTGATAATATCTGAAAATCGGGCACCGGAAATACAAACCATTTTTTATTCAGAGCAATTTATTTGTATTTCTTACGATTAATGTTATGGGAGCCTTACAGCGCGCGGGAACAGTCCGCTGTCAGGTAATGGCTGAGCATGTCACACGCGCTTTTCTCAGCCTAACAGCAGAGGTCTTCCATCGCATGTCTGATAAACGAGTAGAAATTATCGAAGATATCAGGGATATGGGCGATAGAGATCCGACACAACTCCGATCTGCTGTCATTCGTGTGTCCCGTAGTGGTTGGAGTAAATTCAAAGGGTTGTTTTCTGGTGAACTCGATGGGAACCTCATCCATGTGCCCCCATGTCAACGTCCGACGCGGCCCACCTTTGTCCAACTGACTCGCGTACAGACGCTTCCTCAATCTCAGCCGGTCACGATCCAGTCTATCACGGTAAAACCGACCTCAACACTAAAAATACAAACCCCACCCCGTCATCACCGGGGTGGAGCCCATCCACCTTCAGCGGATCCGTCTGAGCGTCTCGTGGACCCGTACCAGATTCATGAAAGCGAGTGACCAAAACAGTGGGTATAACTCAAGCTATGGACCTCCGGTGGCAACAGTAGTAGGTAGCGAGCAACTAAAGTATCATTTCACCCGGATGTAACTATGACGTCACAACTGGATGGTTTTGTAACGAGTCTTTTGATTGGTTGAATTGTAAGTGTGAGGTTGAATTTGATTGGTTGAGGTGTCGTCCCTGTTGTAAAGCAAGATGGTGGGTGTCGGCCCTGTTGTAAAGCAAGATGGCGGCTTGGTTCGGTGATGTTCGGTACTGTTCGGTGTGGTTCGGAGATGTTCGTGTGTGTTCGGGTGTGTTCGGGCCTGTTCGGGCGTGGTGGAAAGCAAGATGTCGGTTGTCGGTGCTGTTGTAAAGCAAGATGGCGGTTGTCGTCCCTGTTGTAAAGGAAAATGGTGGTTGTGGGCCCTGTTGTAAAGCAAGATGTCGGAGTGGGTTCGTGAATGTTCGGGAATGGGTTGAAAAACATATAAAAGTAGGTGATTTTTAGTGAATGGGTTATAATCATTGGACTACTTTGGGAAGTTTTTCACTGACCTGATTTGCCTGCCTGCCTGCCTGCCTGCCTGCCTGCCTGCCTACCTGTCCAGCCAGCCAGTCATTCTGCTTGCCTACTTTGTATGAGTTGTGGATCCTGCGTGTACTTTTTTCCATTTTACCAGTGCAAATTCACCAGACTTTTACACGGTAGCAGTTCTTCACCAGCCTGAGCCCATAGTCAAGATGAATTCAGCCGACCTAGTCATCCTTCAAGAGAACCGTGTTCGCCTGGTTGATGAGATGCGGCATGCGGGGGCAATATGTGATGTGCTTATGGTTGATAAAATACTGCAGAAACAGGGTGTGGAAGATATCATGGCGGAGAACACTCCTTCACGACAAAACCGAGCTCTGCTCGAAGCTCTAGAGCGTCGTGGTCCCTATGCATTTCTAGCGTTCGTGCATGCACTGAAGAAGACGAAAAATGTAGAATTGGCTGATCTACTTGAAATCCCCGTTGTAGTAGAAGAGGGTATCTTAGTTATGGATACTACCGAACAGCGTACAGCTACCAAACGTACGGACATGCCCCCACAGTGTGGTGTACCAGCCAAACGCGGTGCACGTGCCAAGCGGTCCCGACAAACCCCTTTAGAAACACCTGAACCCGTTCTCCAGCCAGTGCCTGAGTCCATGGATGAACAAAATGAAGAAGAGGGCGGGAAACAAGAAAAAGAACAAGAGGGAGGGAAACAAGAAAAAGAAGAAGACCCCATGGTGCAACTTCCTATGTCTGTGCAGTCCATTAATAACATAATCCAGCAGGCCTATGAGTCGGCCCACACGGATATATGGCAGCTTTCAGCTAATTTGACTGTCAGTGTGAAAGACGCACAAGTACATTTTAATGTACTGGCCTATATGGACAGACCCGCTAGGCGTATTGCCTTGTCTTCGGAGTGCTGGCAAAGACTGGAGACCGTTTATTATGCCGTGGACGCGGTGATTGCCGAGCAGGCGGGTAACGAAGTGAAATTTTCTCTAGGTGAAGACATCTATGTGAGTGTTGGTTATTTCAACGACGACCTGCTGCTGCATATCCGTAAATGGAAAATGACGGCCGATACACAACAGCTTGCTCCTTGTCCTCAGGGTGTCACTTTGAAAATACCGGTGTGGCGCAAGTTGCAGAGTGTGACAGCTGCAATTCGTCAAGCTTTGGATTACCAGGTGTCTCACACTATTTATCTGAAGTACATTGACACAGTTATGGCTTTGGTGAGACCTCGCGTTCGACAACTGCGTCTGGAAGCCTGTGCAGGGTGTTTCAACAACAGTCCCATAATAATGCATACGTGTATGGACATTAGTGTACCCTCATACGCGCTGATCACTGAAGCATTACAGGTTGTGACCGAGGAGCAAATTGCCGTGGCATTGGAAGCTGCCTGCCCTCCTACCATTCCACGTGAAGAGATTACTACCTACATCTATGTACACCAGGGACGGAAAAACGATGAGGAGTTCAAGCAAGTCTTGTTGCGTAACTGGACAGTAGTACCGTTCCCTAATACGCGCTGATCATTGTGGTGAAAACGGAACTATTGAATCTTTTCATGAAAAAACATTTCACACATTGACCTTATTCCTACACGTTAATTGAAGTGCCATTGATAGCGTATTATTATAAAATTCAACACTTTTTCACTGTGGTGAAGGCGAATTATTGAACATTTTCATGAAGCCATTTTCACACATTTTACTCTATTCCTATACGTTCATTGAAGCGCCATTGATAGCGTATAATTATATTAAAATTCAATATTTCCAGTTTCACTGTTGTAAATACGTTCATTCTATTGTGTTAGTGTTGTTGTTGTATAAATATTGAACTACTTTTCAAGTTGAAAACATTCACATAAACATGTTTGTTTCATTCTATTGTGTTAAATAAAAAAAAATTTCAAAAAAAATTTAAAAAAAAAAAATGCGTGTTAGTGTTCATTTAGTGGGGGAGCTGATGTTATATTTTTTGTGCTCAGTTAGAAGTTTCTCTTTCGAAGGAATGGGGTGGCCCTGAAAAGGGCCGTTGGAAAGTGTTACTACACTTGTTTTTTTAGCAGCGGTAGATTTTCTTCACTCCGGCCACCTGCCTCCTGCAGACGGGACACTTTATTTTAAAATGCTGTTCGTCGGTTTCATTGCAGTGGCACTCATCTCCTGTACACGTTAGTGTCACCCAGCATTCTTCGCATACGCATAAATGTCCGCACGGAAATAGGGCGTACTCTGTTTCCTCGTTTGTACACACACTGCAGTTGGCTTTACTTAGTTCTTTATGCAGGTCTCTTTGTAGTTGAACCTTCACTCTGTCCATTTGACCCATGTCTTCTCTCATTTCGTTAATCTGTTCGTTTGCCAACGTCACCTGGTCGTTTAGGCGGGCCACCTGGTCGTTGAGACGGGTTACCTCCGTCCAAGAGCATTGTTGTTGTTGTTGTTGTTGTTGTTGTTGTTGTTCAGGTGGTAATGTTGTAGCTGGCGTCTCTGTTTCCGATGTTGTTATAATTGGCGTTTGGGTAGCCGCTGTATTTCCTGGTGGTTTGTTACAGTTTAACCACTCTACGGTGGGCAGTTCTTCTTCGTCCGTGTCATCATTATTATCTTCATCCATAGCCGCCGTCACCTCTTGGTCTTGTTGTGCACTTTGTCGTCTCAACGTATCGGCAATATGACGTTGATGCACTCGCTGTAGGCTTGTAATAATCGTGACACCGCCATCCTCTTCATGTGTAATCACCTCCCTATGGTCTCTAGGATCCTCGAATACTAGTCTTCTTGTAGTCATGATGTATTATTGTGTATGAATGGTAATAACATTGATTGCGCTAAATATATATATATATGTGTAGGCACTCATGTTGTAAATCAACACGGTGGGTGTCGGCCCTGTTGTAAACCAACATGGCGCTGTGATTCGGAGATGTTCGGGGGCAATGCAGTGTTATGATAAATGATTGTGTCTATTAATAGCATCACAGTTACACGGCATCGCTGATTGGTGGGTGTACCAAAAATGTTTACGCCGACGTCCGCACGACCACCCTTCCTGGGTTACGCCACAATCTCTTCATTTTGCACGAAATTTCGCACTAGTCAATTCGTATGTTAAATCATTGCATGTATTGAAATAACATTGGAGGTTTTGGCCCTGAGAAGGGCCGCGTGGCGTGCATGCATCATGTTCTCATCCATATATAGTGTCTCACTCACGCCAGAATCCCTTGATTTTGGTACATTCTCACTGCAGTGTTATGATAAATGATTGTGTCTATTAATAGCATCACAGTTACACGGCATCGCTGATTGGTGTGTGTACCAAAATGTTTACGCCAACGTCCGCGCGACCACCCTTCCTGGGTTAATTTACAATCCTGAGATTTTGCACGCGCAACCACCCTTCCTGGGTTAATTTTTTTGTCTTACGCGTCTAAAATGGATGAAATCATTAAAATAGTGGCTTAGTCTACTGCTAATTTTCTTAATTTTTAAATGCTACATCCCTGAGTTGCCCCCGTTCAATTTGAAATAATTTTTTATACTGACCTGGCATTTATTGCAAAATCACACGGGATTAAAATTGTCAAAGAAACACAAAATTTCTTGCAGCGTGCACGTTTGCATCCTCCATTTCGCTGACGTCCGCGTGCTGTACGGTATAAATAGCAGTGTTTTTTATCTTGTTCATTCACAATTACATGATGTCTGAAATAATGGATATTGATGCAGTGATAAAAGAGTTGCTGAGTGATAGTGACCTATCACTCTCACCGATGCACAACACAAAATGGCTGGATGATATATTACAGCCCCCAGATGAACAACACTCACCGGTACCACAGCATGATGTCACTGCGCTTGAAAGTACACAACACCCACCGATAGAGGACCAATGGCTAGATGTAGATGATATATTACAGCCCAGCCTATTTACAGATCAACAAGAAGAACCGGTACTACAGCATGATGATGATGATGTCACCTCCCTGGAAAGTTCACCGTTTCAACAAATGCTCCAACATGTGTTCCAACACTATGATCAAGAAGAAGATAGCCAAGTTCAACTGCTACCCGTCCCCGATCAGTTGGTACATCCGGAAGAAAAAAAAGCAGGACAAGAAGAAAAAGAAGAAGGCGTGGGAGGACAGGGAACGAAAATACAGCCAGAAGAGAAGGAGGAGGAGGAAGAGGGGAAGGAGAAAAGCGTAGGAAGAAAAAGAAAAAGGAGTCAACAACAAAAACAAGAAATTCAACACCTGCATGACTACGCTACTACCATAAAAAGAAGACTGGCACCACCCGTAAAATGGACACCAGCCCGGTTTTTACGCTGTGTACAATGCGCTACACGTTTTGCAAAATATGCAATATTTCCCTGCGGCCACCAAGCCCTGTGTCTACGCTGTATGGACGCCACACAGACCCACCCAAAAGACGACCCTATGTTCAATGATACACCCCTAGAGTGTATTTTTGTCACCATGGATTGTCCCGTGTGTACCCGGCGGCGGATAAATTTCTCCCCAATGATGTAAACCCTTACATCTCCAAAGGCCCTTTTCAGGGCCAACCATTCCTCCGAAAGAGAGACTTCTAACTCAGCACAAAAAATAAAAAAACACCCAACTCCTGCACATGCACACACCTAAAGGTAACAATAGGTAAAAAAATAACACATGAATTTTTTTTCCATGTTAAAAAACCCATTCCTATGTTTATACCATTAGAATTGTCCCTAAAAAGAGTGGCGTGCACTGTATTTAATGCACATGTATGCCAGAATCCCTTGATTTGACACGAAAATTCACACTAACCAACTCCCATGTTAAATGATTGTGTCTATTAATAGCATCAAAGTGACATCGCATCGCTGATTGGTGGGTGTACCAAAATGTTTACACCGACGTCCGCGCGACCACCCTTCCTGGGTTAATTTACAATCCTGAGATTTTGCAGATTGGTAATAATACTATATCAGAATATAGAGGCGAGTATCTGTTCCTATGTTAAATCATTGCACGTATTGAAATAACATTGAGGTTGGCCCTCAAAAGATTAGGTTGGCCCTGAAACGAGTGTTGACCAGAATCTCCTTGATGGCCAGAATCCCTTGATTTGACACGAAAATTCACACTAACCAACTCCCATGTTAAATGATTGTGTCTATTAATAGCATCAAAGTGACATCGCATCGCTGATTGGTGGGTGTACCAAAATGTTTACGCCGACGTCCGCGTGACCACCCTTCCTGGGTTAATTTACAATCCTGAGATTTTGCAGATTGGTAATAATACTATATATAGAATATAGAGGCGAGTACCCGTTCCTATGTTAAAACATTGCATGTATTGAAATAACATTGGAGGTTTGTCCCTGAAAAGGGCCGCGTGCACTGTATTTAATGCACATGTATGCCAGAATCCCATTGATTTGACACGAAAATTCACACTAGCAAATACCCATGTTAAATGATTGCGTCTATTAATAGAGTCGATAGTCGATGTGGAGAGTACCTAAAATGTTTACGCCGACGTCCGCGCGCCACCTCCCTTCCTGGGTTAATTTTTTACAATCCGTTCACTGTGTCTATGTTTCAAGTAAGGAGATGGCCCTGAAAAGGGCCGTTGAGGGGCCGGGATTGTTTTTTGGTGTTGCAGATGGCTAATAATACTATAGAATATATATATATAGAGGAGAGGAGATTGTAGGATTTCAATTCAATGTGCCTTGTTTAGAAGTTCCTCTTTCGAAGAATGGGGTGGCCCTGAAAAGGGCCGTTGGTTGACCCCTGAAAAGGGGTTGGTTGGCCCTGAAAAGGGCCGTTTAATCTCCTCTCACTCTTCTTCCAATGGAATAAAAATTCCGGCAGGCTGTAGGGTATACCGCCTCGCCGACGGCTCCGGTGTTATGGGTATGTTGTGGCAGAAATTGGCAGGTAGAATTTGGGCCGCCGGCGGGGGCATCTCCTCTGCTTCTTGGTGTTCCGGTTGTCTTAGAACTGTTTCCAGGAAACTGATGAAATCGTCTCCGTTTAGCTCGCGGGGAGCAGCCGTAATGAGACCATGAAGCTGGGCCCACTTGTCGATAGTCATGTTGATATTTTCTTGCGCCCACGACTTCATGGCCTCCATCCAGTAGGTCTTTTCTCTTCTGATTTTCTTGGCTTTCATGGCCTTCATCTTTGCTGCTCCCCGCGTGTTAGACATCTTAGCGACCATTCTCACTTTCCTTTCGTGGTGATACATCGTTGTTTTTCTCTCTCAAAGTATGTGTTTGGAGTGACGCTATGCACGCTTCCCGCTGGCTTTATACGAAAATACAGTAGTTTTTCATTGGTAGTTTGAATTACCGCCTACGGGTTTCATTGGTTCTTTTTAATGATGGCTGATTGGTTCTTTCAAAGACATTTCATTGGCTCTAATTGGCGCCAAAATCTCAACTCCCCACTCTTCCTGGGTTACGCCAGAATCTCTTCATTTTGCACGAAAATTCGTACTAGCCAATTCCCATGTTAAAATCATTGTGTGTGTGTATTAATAGCATCAGAGTGACACCGCATCGCTGATTGGTGGGTGTACCAAAATGTTTACGCCGACGTCCGCACGACCACCCTTCCTGGGTTACGCCACAATCTCTTCATTTTGCACGAAATTTCGCACTAGTCAATTCGTATGTTAAATCATTGCATGTATTGAAATAACATTGGAGGTTTTGGCCCTGAGAAGGGCCGCGTGGCGTGCATGCATCATGTTCTCATCCATATATAGTGTCTCACTCACGCCAGAATCCCTTGATTTTGGTACATTCTCACACTGGCCAATTTCCATGTTAAATGATTGCGTGGAAAGTACCAAAATGTTTACGCCTACGTCCGCGCGACCACCCTTCCTGGGTTAATTTACAATCCTGAGATTTTTGCAGATTGGTAATATACTGATGGATAAGAATATAGAGGCGAGTATCTGTTCCTATGTTAAATGATTGCATGTATTGAAATAACATTGGAGGTTTGCCCCTGAGAAGGACCGCGTGATGCTCTAATTGGGGCCAAAATCTCAACTCCCCACTCTTCCTGGGTTACGCCAGAATCTCTTCATTTTGCACGAAAATTCGCACTAGCCAATTCCCATGTTAAAATCATTGTGATTGTGTATTAATAGCATCAGAGTCACACCGCATCGCTGATTGGTGGGTGTACCAAAAATGTTTACGCCGACGTCCGCACGACCACCCTTCCTGGGTTACGCCACAATCTCTTCATTTTGCACGAAATTTCGCACTAGTCAATTCCTATGTTAAATCATTGCATGTATTGAAATAACATTAGTAGTAACATTGGAGGTTTTGGCCCTGAGAAGGGCCGCGTGGCGTGCATGCATCATGTTCTCATCTATATATAGTGTCTCACTTACGCCAGAATCCCTTGATTTTGGTACATTCTCACACTGGCCAATTTCCATGTTCAATGATTGCGTGGAGAGTACCCAAATGTTTACGCCGACGTCCGCGCGACCACTCTTCCTGGGTTAATTTACAATCCTGAGATTTTTTGCAGATTGGTAATATACTGATGGATAAGAATATAGAGGTGAGTATCTGTTCCTATGTTAAATGATTGCATGTATTGAAATAACATTGGAGGTTTGCCCCTGAGAAGAGTCGCGTGAAAAAAAGAGTATCCATGATATACAGTCTCTCTCACTTACGCCAGAATCCCCTTGATTTGGTACATTCTCACACTAGCCAATTTCCATGTTAAATGATCGCGTGGAGAGTACCCAAATGTTTACGCCGACGTCCGCGCGCCACCACCCTTCCTGGGTTAATTTACAATCCTGAGATTTTTGCAGATTGGTAATAATACTATAGAATATAGAGGTGAGTAGTCGTTCCTATGTTAAATCATTGCATGTATTGAAATAACATACATGTATGCTAGGCCTTGGAAAAAAAAAAGTAAATCCCCAAAGTGGATGAAGTACTATGTATAGGGTGCACAGAGGACTAGAGTGTCAGTGTTCCCTGAGAAAGTCAACACACCACATCCTCCAGTATGGCACCTCGAAAAAACAAAAAAAGGGGTAGTCGATCGGAATCCACGTGGCGTACCACTGTCAACAAGGTGTTAACCGATTTATATTACAATCCTAGCAGTCCAGCCGCTTATAGCGCTGTGGCAGCGTTGGCTCGAGCTGCCCATTCGCAAGGCATTAATCGAACTGAAGTACGAGACTGGTTAAAAACCCAAGACACATTTAGTTTACATCGAGCAGCTCGACGACATTTTCGCCGTAACCGAGTGATCGTCGGAGGTGTAGACGCACAATGGCAAGCGGATTTGGTGGATATGAGTCGATTTGCTTCCCACAATGATGGATATCGGTACATGTTGACCTGTATCGATATTTTATCCAAGTACGCCTGGGTACTACCTGTTCGTACCAAAACAGGAGAGAATTTGATACGGGCATTCCAGCAGATTTTCAAGACGGGACGCAAACCCCTGTATTTGCAAACGGATGAAGGCACAGAATTTCTCAACCGACCCTTTCAAGCCTTTCTTAAGAAACAGAAAGTATTTTTCTTCCATACGTATAACGAGACCAAAGCCTCTGTGGTGGAACGATTCAATCGCACCTTCAAAGGGCGAATGTATAAGTATTTTACCGCCAAAAACACTCGACGCTACCTCGATGTACTACCGCAACTGGTCCAAGGGTACAATCGAGCCTATCATCGCAGTATCCAGCGAGCCCCACTCGATGTGACAAAAGGCAACGAACATCAAGTGCGCCGTACGCTGTACCAGCAGCCATCATCATCGTCATCATCACGCACGTCACCCCGTTACAAACGTGGAGATGTGGTACGCGTGAGTAAAGTGAAAGGACAATTTGAGAAAAGTTATTTGCCCAACTGGAGTGACGAGCACTTTGTCATTGTTCGCCATAAACCTCGACAGCCACACGTCTATCAACTGGAAGATTTACATGGCGAAACACTGCAAGGCACGTTTTATGAAGCCGAATTACAACCGGTGGTGAAAACACGGAAAGATTACTAGACGGTGGAAAAGATTTTGAAAACGGAACGTCGACGGGGAATCCCCTATCATTTCGTCAAATGGCAAGGGTGGCCCAATTCGTTTAATTCCTGGGTATCCGGCCGTGACATGAAACGTCTATAAATTCTTCCGTACATCACCAGCCTCCCTCAGTGTAGATGGGGATACCATGGAGCGTGAACGTCTACCCTTAATGTTACAGACTCGAAAAGGCCAAGTCGGTACGCTGTTGTGTGCGGTAGTGCTTCTGGGTACCTTATTTGGAGGTGTGTTCTACGATTTGTCCTACCTGATATCCTGTTTTTCAACACTCAGTCGTCCAAGTGCTGCTCCACCGGTGCCTGAACGTCAAGTGCAACACCCCAACAGTACTACCACGATCACCAACCTCACCACGACGACTCGCCCTCCTACATCGCCGTTTTTTAAGCGTACTCCTCGACCTCACCGCCAGCCTGCCCCTACCACACCGTTTTTTAAGCGTACACCTCCACCACCTGACCGTCAGCCTGCCGTATCAACCCCTGAGACGACGACGACGACGACGACGACGGAACCTATCATCACCACACTCAGCCCTACCACACCACCGTCTAAGCGTACTACTCGACCTCACCACCGCCATCAGCCTACCGGTGCCGTATCTACTCGCCGATTCGAACGTTTCCACTACACCATCACCCCCACACCTACCAACACGATTCACCTGGGCTCCGGTGAATCACGTTTACCACGGCAACGGTACCCACAACGGTACCCATTGGACTACGATCCCCGGTGGGATCCACGGGAACGCTGGTGGGCTTCTAATCGGCAAGCGCAAATCACCAAATAAGAAAAAAAAAAAAAAAAAAAAAACTATGGATCCTCGATGGCAGCATCCTTTCACGTGTCTCATCGCTGGACCGACAGCATCGGGAAAAACACACTTCGTTCAACGCCTCATCGAACACAGGGCAGCCCTGATTTCACCGCCTGTAGCTGGAATCCTGTGGTGTTATGGAGCTTGGCAACCCGCGTACGAGGCACTGGCCCGTGTCCCGGGACTCACCTTAGTGGAAGGCTTACCCCCTGAGGATACACCCCAAGACACGTTGGTAGTGGTGGACGATCTCATGACGGAAACGGACAGTCGAATCACCCGTCTCTTTACCAAAGGCAGCCATCATCGTCGGTTGAGTATTATCTACATCGTGCAGAATCTCTTCAGTAAGAACAAAGAGCACCGGAACATTAGTTTGAATGCTCAGTATGTGGTATTATTCAAAAACCCCAGAGACGCCTCGCAAATTACCCATCTGGCCCAACAGATGTACCCTAAAAACACGGCCTTTGTACGAGAAGCCTTTGAAGATGCCACCCAACCCGCTCACGGCTATCTACTCATCGACTTGAAACAAGACACACCCTCCACCCTTCGATTGCGTACTCACATTTTTCCCGACGAGATCCAGACGGTGTACACGCCCAAATAAAAAAAAAAATAAAAAGAAGAAGACAAGCCACTCTAGCCATCACTCATCATGTCGGCACGGATACGCAGACACGCGCCCGCGCTCCGCGTACTCCGCAGCGCGCCACCGGAGGTGGGCCGGGCCCTGGTGCGCGGCGCGGAGCCCGAATTGGTACGGTGTTTGTGTGAAGTGGCCCATAATGTGTTAAAAGGCAATGTTCCCCTCAGTGCTGTACAGAAGGGGCACTTGCAACGGCACAAGGCAGGTCTCAGAACGTTAGTCAAGAAGACGGAGAGTTTGAAGAAAAAGAAACAGGTGTTACAGCGCGGTGGATTTCTCGGTGCACTCCTCGCTCCCTTAGCCGTTGGTGTACTGGGGCCATTACTCGGCTCCATCTTGGGAGGGGGAGGAGGACGCTAACATGGAACATACGAAAAAAATGATGCTGGTCGAACCGCGATTGTTACAGAGTTTACAATCGCCCTATCCCGTGCCGGCCACCGTGCAACAACTCCAATCTCTGGATGAAGAAATGAATACTATACTGCAACAACGTGGACTCTCCGATGACGAGAAAATTCAACGCTACCATCATACACTGAACCGGTACCAGACGTTTATGGATCAATATAGAGGCGTAGCAAGTAGTACTAGTACTACGTCACCACCACCACCACCACTACCCACACCACTACCCACAACTACAACAGGGGCTGCTCCATCACCTCAGCTGGAAGAAGAAGTGTTGAGCAGTGTGCCTAAAGCCTACAAGACGCGGGCCCGTTTATTGTTGGACCGGGTGAAACAACATGCCGATATGGGTTGGAATGCGGAAGGAAAGCTACTGATTCGAAACAAAGTGGTACCGGGGTCTCATATCACCGATTTGATCAACGATATGGTACGGGCACGCAAACATTCGAACCCCCCGGGCTGGGAAGTGTTTGCTGAAGGCTTAAAAGACACGCACATCCCACAAGAATTGGTAGGCAATCCTAACCGTTGGGCCTTTATGGAGCAATCGAACACCCCATCCTCAGCACCATCACCACCACCACCAACACCCTCTTGGGAGCTGATGTCACCACCCAAAACACCAGCACGACGCTTTGGACGTTTCAAATCACTGCCACAACGCCGAGTGGCCGCCGCCTCCAAGGCCAGTCACTGGGAACCCTACTAATAATACTATAAAAACCGGTGCAGAAGCCACAACCACATCAGTTGTCATCATGTTTTACCTGACGTTGCCCAGTAATAGCTCACTCGACGTGTTTCCTGACAACACCTTGACCAAGTATGTCACGCAATTACCTCAACCGTTACATTTATCGGGACGCTGGGAATGTGGACTGGTGGAGATTCAATACCCTTACTCATGGTACAACGTACAACACGGAGAAATATGGTACGAAGTGGCCTACGAAGAAAAAATCTACAGACTCACGCTCCCCGCAGGCCAATACGATACACCGCAGAAGTTCGTAGCGGCTCTGAATGCCTTGATGACGTACAAGGCTCTACTGACGTTCACGAATGATGCATCACCCCTGTTATCCA